>APFE031656152.1:182320-240270 GCA_000404065.3 Pinus taeda
ACACTCTGTTCATGCCGTGCACTTGAAGGACAACGACGATCAACTACCAGTACCTTATGCAGTTAATCCACAATGACCGCATTCAAGAGCAGTATGGCAAAAGGACAAGAAAGACAAGCCTTGAGCAGTTAAACGCAACCAGCAGTTATGAAATTTCATCTTCTAAGGCACTTCACCTGCTCGATGAGGACAACCAAGTACCAGAAAATGTCAAATGTATTCATTGAAGCAACAGATTGTAGCAGAGATTTGTATTAGATAGTTAATGTGGTTGGTGGTCCATTATGACCCCTCCACACATAGAATAGTAGATCATTTTGTAAACAAACTCTATATATACCCAGAACACAGATGTAATAAGGGTTGATGGTTTTGGTTTTGATGTAAGGTTCAACTTCTGAAGACTGTAACTACTATGATACTTGCAACGTCTGGTCTTCATTTTCAGCTAATACAAGCTTCTTTGTTGTTAATTGCTCACTTTCCACTTCTTCTCTGTTCTAGGTTGTGCTTGTTGTGCATTTATTCATGTGCTCTTGATATTTAGCATTAGAGGGGCTTCTATCCCACCTCTGTGTTAGAATCTAGTATGTATCATTGAATATGTTATGTAGGTTTCTGTTTACTTAGTGCCAGAGAGCTGTCATCCTATCTATGTATTAAGAAATAGATTTGCAAACCTTTTACTGGTTGCAGCCAGCCATCACATGGTCTTGTGCATCTGCTGGTGTGGTCAGTATTCTCCATGTCCACTAATTCCTTAAACTATGAGTGATTGGTGGTATAAAGCCTTGCAGTCTGGGGGTGTTCACCCATGTTTGGAGTTAAGCATAGTAGAAGTGGTTATTTGGCTTGAATATGCATCATTCCTTCCATTCATCCATTTCCAACATTCTGTTGAGTTTGTAATGTTCTCGAGCATCTCTGAGATACAACCTAGGAG
The DNA here is from genome assembly GCA_000404065.3 of Pinus taeda. NCBI lineage: Eukaryota > Viridiplantae > Streptophyta > Pinopsida > Pinales > Pinaceae > Pinus > Pinus taeda. The sequence goes on from APFE031656152.1 coordinate 183,264, forward strand.
AGTTTCTTGGGGTGATAACATGAATTGGCGTCGTTGCCGAGGAGAGGAGATTGAGTCTCAGCTTCCAAAATGACATAGTTCCAGATTTTGATGATAGACAAAGTCTAGGCACATTTCTGGTTGTAATCATCTATTTGGTGACTCTATTAGAGGACCTACCTGGTGGCGACTCCACATTGCAGTTCTGGCTTAGTTTGTGAGGCATACTCGAAGAAATCCTCAGAAATCACCAGATGACCCAGTCCCTGACCTTGAGAAGATCGTTAAGCAAAAGAAAACTTCACAGAAAGGAGCATCAGGATTAGGTAAGCCTAAGAAATCTTATGTATCTCTGCAAGAGGAGACTATAGTTGAGAATGTGTCATTTGAAGATATAGAGCCTGGTGTTGCTAGTGAAAAAATTCCTTCAGAGATTCATACAGCTCCTTGTGCTTTTAGTTCCCCTTTGGATCTTAGTCCAAAGATAGCTTCCCATACAGTCCATCATATTCCCTTGTCTCTGCCATCGACTTCATTGTTTCCCACTATTCAATCTACCACTAGCCCTCCACAAACCCCAGTCATGGCAGGCCAGCAAGCACCCACGAGAATCGAAAGAATTATTGTTGCTAGGTATGGACCCATGGTCTTTCCTGTTCGTTTGAATGCCATGCCTGCAAGAGAATATCATAAATATATGCCTAAGTTCACTAGTACAGATGGGGTAACTGCTGAAAAACACCTTGAAGCTTTCTATAGTTATGCTGATAACCTAGACATTAGTGAGAATGATGTGTGGATGAGATTTTTTGTCCAGAGCCTTGATGGAGAGGCCAAAAAATGGTTCAGAGAGTTGACCCCTAGATCTATTGCTAATATTGAAGCCTTATATGATGCATTTTTGAAGCACTAGGGAGATAAAAAGGACTTGTTGTATTACCATACTGAGTTTGGTAACTTGAAGAGGGAAAATGGGGAATCATTGCCTTATTTTAATAAAAGATTTAATAGGATGTATAGTAAAATACCAGCTAAGGTTAAGCCTACTCCAACCTCTACCAAACTCACTTATGCCAATGCTTTTGACTTTGATTTCTTCTTATTATTGAGAGAAAGAAGATGTGCTACTCTGGCTGATATGCAAGATGCAGCTCTAGAAGTAGAACCTAATATTATGGCTGCGGAAAAACTCAAAAGTCATGCTGACAGAAGAGAAGTGAGGCTTCTTCTTCCTTTGCCTCATCTTCAGAGCCTAAATTAGATAAAATTACTAGAATGATAGAGTCATTGGCTGCTGAGATATCTAAGGTAAAGATTGAGTAGAACTTAGGAAAAACAAGGCAACAGAACACATTTGTTCCAAGAAAACCGAATCCATTCAGAACAGAAAATGAACAATTACAAATCATTCAGAGGGGTAAAGAACCAAATGAAGAACACCAAGCTAAAGCTCCTTTTCAAAATATATTCATGGAGGAGGAACCACTTGAAGATGAGGATGAAATTCATTGCATCATAACCAACTAATTAATAATAGATAATTACATATATTCAAAATTACTAATAGAAAATTGCATACAACATTGTATTCAAAATATTTATTGTAGGAAAATGTAGATTTATAAACATTCAAAACAAATCAAAATATTCCTGGAGTAATATTGAAGCAACAAATTATTAAAACTACTCTTCAAGATATATTTAGTAATGCTTAGAGGGACACTATTAAAAATTAAATAGTTGTGAGAAGTTGTGATATGTAAAATTAAATGAAGTAGACCTGCAATGTCAAACTTGTTGTATGGATCCTCATGAAACATTCACAAACATTACCATCCAAATCAAGGCACATAAACACATAAACCATTCAAAGCTTCCAAATATACAAACCATTCAAGGTTGATATGGTGGTGCCAAGAAAAAAAACATAATGTGAATTTTTAAGTTAATCTCAAACATATACATAATAATTGATAATCTAAAAATGTGATATTGGCAACATAATGTGAATTTTGAAATTAATCTCAAACATATACATAATAATTGATAATATAAAAATGTGACATTGTTGCCCTCAACTAGAACCAGCTTAGATCCGTGTAACAATGGATCTATCATGAACATAGGAATCAAATCCCTATAAGTGCAAATCATTCCTTAAATTCTAGAAATCAAATCCCTAGAGATGCAAAAATTTCCTTAAATTCTAGAAATCTGCGTCAGATGCATTTGCATTTTAACTGGTATAGATCTTAAATTTTCAATATAATTTTCATAAATTGACATAGATCGTAAATTTTCAATATGCTTTAGGTGGATTAATAAATAAGGCCTTCAACAAATGGCAATGGCAAGATATTAACATAAATATGTAATCAAAAATAAAAAGATATTGGGCATGCAAATCTTCAACATTATGGCAGGGTATTAACATAATCAAACTTAAGAAATACTATCTCAATTCCTGAATTGATATCTCCATTAACCATGAGCTTAATAGCACGATGCAGGTTGCGTTGAAACATTAAAAACTACCGTGACAAAGAAGTAATAATTTAAATCATCCTACTGAGCACCTAAGTGCAGGCATTCCCTTTATTGAGTTGACTAGTATCATTCCCTTTATTTTATCATATCCTAGAAAACAGCGAGGGGTTGTCATCCATGCTATCCCACCCTGAGAGATGGCGTTGAAGTAACCCATCTTTGTGTAAGCTTTCAACGGTGTCAGCTAAAGTCTTGATCATAGGTGTAAACGAGAAATTTAAATCCTTTAGCTTCTGATTGGAAAACAGGAATGGCTGCTTCCTTGGATTTATCTGGTCTGAACACCTGCATGCATGATGGTGCACATGATTACACTATTTATTTTGTTTGATTCGTTATAAACATGTTTCCATATATGTATATTTAATTTGAACAAAAATATATTAAAATATATTATGTAAGATTGCCGTGGTGTGTACTCGGTAGGGAGGGGCGAGAGTGGGCAGAGTTTGGCCAACATGCCGACCAGGTCTCCACGGTGGATGTTGCATTCTCCACACACATATCTGTGGCCTTTGGCCGAAGGCGTTTCATACACTAAAATGTGAGCCTCTGCAACGTCCCTCACATCCACATATACCTGTGTTAAGTTCGCATATGTCTTCGCTGACCCTGGCCATTGATCCAATCATAGTCATAGATTCGTCAATTCTACTATTAGATCAGTAATCGGCTAAACTATTATAGAAAGCATTGCCCACCTGTCAAATATTTCATAATATGAGCAGTGCCATGGTCCATTGTGGACTGCAATTTCGGACCTAAAACTAGCCCAGGAATCACCACTACCAGCTCTAAATTCAATTTCATGGCAAGCTCCCATGCCAATTTCTCTGCCAAGGTTTTTGCATAGCAATACCAATTCTGCATTTAATGAACAAAACCAAGTAATAGAGTTAGCCCAAATCCATACGATCCAACTTGATATGTCTAAATATATTGAGAGCAGTGTATTAATCCAGAGAAAGTAATAAATACATTGGTCTGTATGCAGTAGTCCAAATTGCTCCAGCAATCCTCATCGACTATGGCGAATGGGTTTCTGTGAGGGTCCAGGTAAACAACACCGATAGAAGACGTAAAGACTACGCGCTTCACCGCCATTTCTGCACAATCCTCCATCACATTCTTCGTTCCTTTCACCGCTGGCTCTATTACCTCTTCCTGCATAATTAAATCAGTGGACTCGAACATTGGTTAACAATATCTAACGACCAAACGGCCAGATGAGTATTTACAGTTATTAATGTAGTTGTTTGCCACCATTTTAAGCTACAACTAAATTGATGTCCTCCAACTAAATATATGGAATTAGATAGATCAGAGGTTATAGAATAATTATATGGCGATGAATTAATTACGGGGTTATTGTTCATAGCAGTAGCCACGTGAAATACAGCATGGCAGCCTCGGATAACTGCGACTAAGCTCTTGTAATCGAGAATATCAGCTCTCACAAGCTCAAGCCTCTCTTTTGCTCCTTCCAGCGCTCTAAGATGCTCATACTTCGATCCATCATCTGTACATGTCAAATACCGTGAGAAACCCTAGCCCGAATGAAGTAATAAAAAAATAATTAAACTGATTATTCATGTGGTAAGCGTTCATACCATTTGGATTGGTGCGAACTGCTCCTCTCACAGTGTAGCCTCTCTTGAGGAGCATCTTGACAAGCCAAGAGGCAATGAATCCCCCTGCTCCCGTCACGCAAACTGTTCTGTCCGTTTGCTTCATTTCGTGTGATGTGATCTCGTGCTTTAGCCAAGGTAGTGCAGACTGCAACTCTCAGATGAACAACTCAATAGTTCATATGAATCGTATACATGTAATATGCAAAGAGAACTGAGACTTTTGAATGCCATTGATGGTGAGAATGTGATAGAAATATATAACCGCCAGGCCTCGAATATTTTTTTTTCTGGTTAAAAAGTATTTGACAGGTAAACATAAAAATAAAAATGGTACTTAAATAGTAAGAAGTAAAAATTAAGTATAGTGGCTGTGGTGTGGTCTGAAGTGGGGAATTTGGCCCTCACGTATTGTTAGGTTTTTGGCCCTCACGTATTGTTAGGTTTTCTGTTATGGGGAAATTTGGCCCTCACAGAGCCCTGCCGCAAAGCCCACGGTATTTTATTTCAGCAGCAGAGAGTTCCGGGGCTGCAGGAGTTGCAAGAGCAGAGTTTTTTGGCCAGAGAAATAGCAGAGGCACCCTCTTTGCAAGTGTTTTCCTGCGTTTTGCTTCGCATTTACATGGCTTTTCCAGAGCTAACATACCCAGATTTGCTTCAATAAGCCTTTTGAGGCCCTAGTTATTTGTCAGCAGAGAAAAAGGACTTCTATGGTCTTGGTCTCTTTTTACACTGACTTCATCATCATCTGTTTGGGTTTTCCGTATCTTTTGTGAACAGTGTGCTTTTTGTGTCCTTTTTTCCTAATTTTCGCTCTTTGCGGGTACTTGTATTTTCTAGTTAGGCTGAATTTGAATACTTCTGAGAGATTTGGGAATTTAAAGTTTATCGTCTTCTGATTTCTACTTTTAGCATGGTGAGGAGTATACTCCAGGTTAGGTATGCTTTTAATTGTGTTGCAGATGCACTCAGTTTGTGTTTTCTGTGAATATGAAGAAATTGTTTGTTTGATTATGTCCACGTTGAAATTTTTTACGTGAGTGAGATATGATTTGATGATGTATATAGTTGAATATTTGGTATAAAACATGTATTTTACTTGCCGGGGAAAAATGTAAATATAACTAGTAAATTTGTTTATATTTTTAAGTTTGTTTGTTGGTTAGTTGTGCATTGTTTTTATTTGTTTATATTTTTAAGTTTGTTTGTTGGTTAGTTGTGCATTGTTTCTTTATTACCTATCAAACATTAAATGAGAGGGGCTTTTTTCCCGAATAATCTCGCTTGTCAGCACCGAACCTTTTCAAACGCAGAGCCGAAGAGCTCCCCTATTTTACGTTACTGATAAGGAATATCCTTTAGTACCTCTTCCTTTGCTTTAGGCCACATTTTCCATGGTTTTGTTGGGTCTACGTAGTTTTAATTTTTAAATACATTTCAATATATATCTACTATATTTAGAGAGTTATAATACATTTCAATTTTTAAATAGACAATATATATTTACAAATATAATAATATACTATGTATATAATACATAACATTTCAATATATATATACAGAGTTGTAATTACATTTCAAGTATATAATTAGATACTTTTAGATATAATTTGTTTTTAATTTACAATATATTTATATACAAATATTAAATGATTTTAATTAATTTTTTTATTACAATTACAATATATATATTTTAATATATACATTACATTGTTTTTTAATAATCAGATCACATCACTAGCTTATCTGAGCCATTTTGATATGTTGTATTATCTACGGTCTCGGTCATCTTATTTTCACTTCTCTTTGTTTAAATACTTTGTTTACAAAAGGTATCTCCTTCCTCTATCTGCATGTGTTTTATGTGTTGATCATGTTGGTTTTAATCATTTCCCTAGTAATTTGAATTACCTGCTGTCATGTTATAATTTATGAGCGATCGATTGCCGGCCGCACCCAGCCATATGGAGAGTCTGATTGATGCTTATCTCCAAGCTGAAGGAGGGAAGGAAGAACAAAATCTTCAATAGGCTCTTCCTTTTTTCATTAATACCTCTTCCTTTGCTTTAGGACATTTGTAGGGGCGATTTCAACATCCATTCATAGCTTCAAATGCCAATTTTCCATTAAGAATTAAGAATTAAGAATAGACTATCATCTCCAGTTAAGATAGACGTCTGTTAATATAGACCTATATTTTAATATACATAAATAATAATCAGATTAAATACCTAATTTATTCCCTTTTTTGTTTAATGTGTTGGTTTCATTTTCTTCATGGATATGGTAACACGAGTTTACAGAGTACATAGGCTAGAAGGGCTCGCCCCCCTTAATTTTCGATCTCTGTTACTAAAATAAAAAACTTGATTTAAGGAGATAAATCTATATGAACTATTTGAAATGGCTAATATAAATACCTTTGAGAAATATTTGGCTGGGTAGAAAATGCATTTGATTATAATACGGAGAGCGTATTCAAATTTCCTAGATGTTTCCCTCGTCAATGCCTGCAAATTGAGTAATTGTAAGGATTTTTTTCGAAACTACTGATATGCCACTTTTTATTTGTCAATTATTTTGCTTCTCTAACAGCTAGACTCGAACCCTTTCTTAGGTATCAGGGATATCCTGAGTGTGGTAGTGATCTAGCATTAATTATCATTCCAGACAGGCAGCTGTCTAAGAGCGAGTTGAGTTCAGGGTTAACGCGGGTTCAGGGTTAAGCCTTGTAATGTTGGACATTCAAAGGAGACAGAGGTAAAGACGTAAAGTCGTTGGGTATGCATGAAGGACGAGAGGGAGGCAGCTGGTAAAGTTGTAGGCTCCACGGAGATCTACGTGTTTGAAATATGTTTTTGTATTATAACTTTATTTTTGCATGTGTGACAAGTGTTTAATTAAATTTAGAGAGTTATAATGCATTTCAATTTTTAAATAGAAAAATATATATTTACAATATATAATATACTATGTATATATACATACATTTCAATATATATATATACAGAGTTATATTACATTTCAATATATAATTAGATATTTTTTAGATATATTTGTTTTTATTTACAATATATTTATATACAAATACAAATGTTTTAATTCATTTTTATTATTACAATTACAATATAGTGGACAAGAACCACACGAAACAAATTCGTGGTATCAACATTTTATCGTGAAAATTAATATATGATGTGAACAACTGCTTAACCGACTTAAATTGTAAAATAATTGTGAAATATCCATCCTATTTAATAATAAATTTATTTAATAAAAATATTATAATTAGTCACATTAGATTGTTACGGTTCATTCATTGTCTATATATGTTTATGTGATTACAATTTTTAACCATATATTGCAATTTCTCAAACTTGGTTGACTCAGCAATTCCCTATAATTGTGTGGCCACACAAAGTAAGCACAAATTTTGAGTGGTCACATAATTGTCATTCATTTTCTCTTATATAATGGGGCCAACATCATGCCTGGGAAATTTTGTCGAGCAAGCTTGTGCGATCGTTAATTTCATTATCTTTGCTCGATATTTCTCTAAAAAAATTGATTAGTTTTCTCGTTTACAGAATTCCTGGGGAATTTGGTCGAGCAAACTTGTCTAATTGTTAATTTCATTATCTTTGCTTGATCTTTCTCTAAAAAGTTTGATTGGTGATTTCGTTTACGGAATTATTGACTGAGTTATTCATATTATCAAGGTTTATATGACATTATATGGGAAAACTAGATTGGATGATATCGTTCCATGAATGTTGTGGTTGTACCATGTCTGAGCCCAAAATACAATTCTGGTATATAAGCCGTTTCGCCATTACAAAAACATCGAAACATATAATTGGCTTTTTATCAAAAGTAAACTTCTGATACATGATATGAAAACAAATATATTTCATAAACTCACTCCAGAACAAATTTACGCAATGTGTCTTTTGGTCTCAATAAAACCCGAAAAATGGCATAACAGACTCATATCCACTAATTTAATTTCTTTCAAGCCTGGGACAAGGAAAATCTAGTAAATTGGCTAAATATCTTTTGTACTCCACCACATTTAATCAAATCATTTTTCGTGAATCATATTGTTATGAGGGACCCCATGGTTATCATCCACCATTCACCTTAAGAAAAACACCACACCACGCACGAATCATGTAGTGGATCTGTCTTTGTTTATCGCACTATCGATAGCCATTGTTTTCCTTTATTTCAATCAGCGATTGATTATGACCTGAATTCTGTATATTTTCATGGAGTATGTAGTTGCGTCCACCGGTTTTCCTTACCAAAATTGATTGGGAGTAGAATGGACAGCTCAATAGCATCTACTATTTCGGTGAAGTGACATGCCCATTATCATTATTTTCTATAATGAATATACAGATATTTGTGGTGCCATTCTCCGACCACATGCACGTTGTGGTCTGCTATCTTTTATAAATATTTTCGCTCAATTTACGAGCATTCGACTTTCGTTATCGTAAAGCAAAAGTAATTTAATGAATGTCCCGTGTCTTTGAGTTGAAGGTAAAAACGACGGTACGGTTATTTGATGTTGCATGCCAACTCCGTTTTATTACTACTGGAACCGTTACATTAAAGTTTGTTCATCTATATTGTAGGGAGTTTATATGGGATTAAAACAAATTCAAATAATATAATCTGTTTATTAATAAGATGTGATATTAGATTCTTTATTATATCCGTTTGGAGCAATCATTAAGTCAATGCTTTAATCAGTAAGACCATTGGTACTTCCTATAGATCATTTTTTCCCAGCAAACAATCTTAAATGTTACAAATCGTCTGTTCATGTCTATCAAGTTATTAAGTGTGTTAGTTAATATTGAACATGTGAACAAATGCTAGCTATGCCATAAAGCAGAAGGTTTTACTTAAGCACCCGTCGCTGTCACGTCCTTTAAAATGATGGTATGGTATTCAACTTTAACGATGTGTAGATATCCGTTGAAGTGACCGGTAAAATATATCTATATTTCTATATATTTATGGGCAATCTATGTTTACTTATGTTGAGAAGGATTTTGACTGTGGCTAACTATATTGCAATATTAAGTTTACATGAGTAACAATGTTTTTATAAAGCCTAAACTTATTTTATTATTTAGTACGAAGGGATTAATATACAATATGCGAATAAATATTATAAAGTTTATTAAGAAATAAATTTGATTTTTGTTTAATGCTCTACAGAATTTTTGGTTTAATATAAGTGGATATATTTTTTCTAAGGAAAAAAGACAAATAAGTAAATAATAGTGAAATTATTAATCGTCGTAAGTGATGTTTTAAAACAATGTTTTAAGAATCTTAAAGTGATGATGGAATATGCAATTGCATAAGGTATCACTCATTATGAGATTCATAGAAGATTTTGATATATTAATTGTTTTCGAATGTTTAGTGTTGAGTATTCCGGAGGTCAACAAATCATTTATTGGGTTGATTCGCTCACAAGGCAATTTTCACAAAAAAGATATAGTTATGTTTACAAAAATCACGTTACTGAAAAGATTTTCACAAAAAAGATATAGTTATGTTTACAAAAATCATGTTACTGAAAAGATATTGTTACTATTATAATTATTTTTGTTTTTTTTTTTTAATATTAAATTTCCCTACTTATCTCATTTATGTTTTTTTAATATTAAATTTCCCCACTTATCTTATTAATGTATGTGAATATTTGTTTTAACGTATGTAAGTATCTCTCTAGAATTTTGCAACAATATAAATAAATAAAAAATAATTTTATAATATTTAAATGTAAAAATAAAATGTAATACACCTATATGCTATCGACTCTAATATTTTAGATTTCAGTTTATGATATCACTAGAAGAAACACATGTTTTTAGTTATTATGGTCACTCAAATTATATCAAAGTCATGACATGTATTTTATTCGAATTGTAGTACTTAATGAAATTGAGAAAGATAAATTATTGTTAAGCTTTTCATTTCAAGGAAATATACAATAAAATATCTCTAAAGGATTTAGCAATCCTAAACTTCTAGATATGTGCCACATCTAATTTAATTATGTGTCTATAATGTTGAGATTATTTTCTATTTTTCTTTCTTCATTTTTGGGAGAGGGTTGTGTACATTGGGAAACATTATTTTAGGTTTCTTTTCGCTAATAACCTTCGAATGGATTCCAAATGTATCTATATTATGAATAACTAAACAAGTATTTCTCAAATTATGTTCAATTTTATGAAGAGATTAAATTGTTATAAGTTTTGACCAAAAAAATCCATAAAAATGATAGCTTTGGTGATGCACAATTTTCTTATAGTATTTTTATATATTCTAGGCATGGAAAAAATTCATCACAAGAATATGTTGTAGGTTGTATTCTACCTATTAATTAAAATTCTCCGATTTTATGACTTGTTCTATACTTTATAGAAATTTATCCTACGAAAATTTTCCAAAAAAACCTTTCTCTCCATAAGAAATCATTGAATGTACCTCAAGAATAGAACCCATCATAATTGAAGTATACACAAGATAATGGGAATAATATTCATATTTATGCCAATATGCACAACTCCGTATATTTTTATTTCTAATAGTGTAATTAAATATATAAAATGGGGTGACCCTTTTGTTTTTTTCCAAGGAAAAAATTAGCAACTTTCTATTAATAAAAATAAAAATTTACATAGAGTAGATGAACAAAGCGTTCAAGAATTGTCCCAAGGGACTAGTGCATGTGCTTGACACATACATAGTAGCAAAGATACAAAAATTAAAAAATTAAACATTAAATTACCCACACAAACTAGACTTTTCTTTTTTTCTTTTGGACATTTTCCGAAACTCCAATTGATGGAGTAGTAGAAACAATTTCCAACTCATCATTTATTATAATATTTGGGACTTCATTTTCTGAGACTAAGCTCTCATATACGTGAGCTTTCTTAGTTCCACCTATACCTTGATTGTTGTTCTTTCCCTTGAATTGGTTCTCAAGGATTAGAACTACTGCTAAGTTATTTGAATTTTTTTCTTGTTTATTCTATTCCTCCTTATCTTCTCCCTGCTCTTGAGAGCCTTGTTGTTTGTGTCTCTAGATGTTATTGATTCTCATCCATTTCTTCACTGTCATCATCAGATGATGGAGGGTCTCGGAATTTCCATCCTTTTGTCTTTTGCAGTCTCTGTTTTTTCCTTTTTTTTTTTGTTTTTTTACATGGGTTTGCAGGTGCATTGTTTGATGGAAAACCCAACATCTAAAGGAATTGTTTTCGAAATCTAACCACTGTGTCCACTTGAAGTCTTGATGTGTCAGGTGAATACAATCTGAAAGGTGTTTTCTTAATTCTCTCTACACACAAATATGGGCAAAAGTGAAGATCCATTTTTCCATTCTTTCTACATCCATCTTTATGAGCCTTCCCAAAGAGTTTCCAATGCCTTCTAGGACCTGGTGGTGCCAAAAAGGGAGTGAAAGGTTATGTAGCCTTACCCAAACTAGTATTTTTGTAACCACCATTGAGTTTTCATCAAAATGAGGAAAGAATGGGGTTACAAAGATACCCTCCCTTCCCCCAAACAATGGTCCATCAATGATGACATAATTGAAGTCTTTTTGAGTATCAAACTGAACCACAAAAAAACCTTTTGAACCTAGATAAATATCACAAACTTTGGTCCAGTTGAGGTAGATCCACTCATTTAAATCTTTATATTTGGGCCAGAAACCATTAAATAAAAAAAAATAGCTTTTTCTTGTAAAATAATGAAGAGACCACTTACTCTTGGTAATTTTATCTACAAATGTGACGATTTTTCCATCTTCTCTACAATGTATGGAGATATGATTGTCAGATTTGGATTTTGTTTGTACTGTGTGGAAGATTTCCCTGTCAATGCATCCTTGAATGAAGTTGGACCCTTACCTGTCAAAGATGATCTAGCTGGTGTGCTTTCTCCTGGGGCACCTTCTTGTAGTTTTAAATTCTAGATAACGCTATAGTTCCTTTGAATAAAAGAGTCTTTCAAATGGATCTCATCCTCCAACACTTTTCTGAAAAAAATAAAACTTTGTAATGAACTACCTGTGACATTTTGGGCCTTTTGTTTCATATTTGTCACTAGATTCATTCCCCGGGCCCTTAACAATAACGATTTTCTAATAATGGTTCTGATAAAAAATTGAAACAAATCCTCTAAATCTGGGTCCTCACCTTAGCCACTGCCACTAGAGTTTTGTCCCCATTTTAAATTAGTACTGATTTTCTCTCTGTTTGATGGTTGGGAACAAAATCATAAGTTTCATGGGGCATTTCTCCTCTGAGCCTTTGCTTTGCCAATGCCATTAGGCACAGTAGCGATGATGTTGATTGATAATCCTCCAACACTGATTGCAATGACTTCAGTCTTAGATCCAAGCGTCGTGGGATTGAGGGGCTCCATTGAACTCTGTCCGTAGCTGATGGTTTTTTTCTTTGCATGCAACAAATAACCATCGTTTAACCATGAATTTGCTATTCCAAGGGCACAAAATGTCCCAAAAGAAACAAACACATTTTATTCAGCCTAGCTCTCTACCCATAAACATATATGGTTATTTGGATGAGAACAAAGGGTGTACACAGACTATGAGATCGATCACTTTGCACATAACCAGACCTGGAATTATTGTTGAGAATAATGGGTGTACGCAAACTCTGAGATGTCGAAAGAACTAGCGTTGTAGAACCTATCACTTCTTGCCTTCATCGGGTCTCCTTTCTCACATTTCCAGACCCCCCAATGAAGAACATCCCATTTCCCAACACAGTGACAACTCTTTAACAACCATTTCCAATGGCTTGAACAATTCCTTACACTTGGGAAAAAATGAAAAGCCTGGTACCCTTATTCGTCACCGAATGCAGGTGCCCCAATCCATCAAACTCATATCTAAACGACAATGATGCGTTGGAGACAAAAAGATACTTCCTGCAACTAATCTCAAAGCTAGAGCTAATTTCCGTGGCTGCCATCATCCTCAAGTCTTTGCTTTCTTCTAGAAATTGACTTATTGCAATGAGCTCGAGCACTGGCTAACTCCTTATTTCATTCCCTCAGGTTATATTCATGTTCACATTTTTCACCTTTATTCACTTGAAATTCTATTTATAGTAAGAAAATACCAGAGGTTTACATCAAACATTCTCGAACTAAGCCAAAAAGTGTTTATGAGATTAAGCATCAGTGTGGATTTTTCAAGACCCTCTCTTATGAGTTCTTTTGTTAAGACATATGTAGCTCTCTCATATGTCAAATAATTCCTTAAATTAATAGTATCAACATCTACATCATATTGGACTAGATGATATTTTGCGTTAATGTGTTTAGTTTTTCCATGGAATATCAATTCCCAGTGAATTTAGTTCTAGAATTATTGTTAAATTGGACATAAGTGGAATTCACTTGCTTCTCCTCCATATATTCAAGAATTTTCCTAAGCCACACTATCTGCATAATTCCTTTTAAAGTTGCTACATATTCTTTATCTTCCATGGAATTTTCTGGAGCTAACTATTTTTATCAACCCCAACAAACAACTATGGTTCCAAGAATCATGGAATTACATGAAATTGATGCTGAATTTTTTTTGCCTCTCTTAAAATCAAAATCTTAATATCCAATCAATTTGAATTTATCCAATTTTAAATTTACAGTCCAAAGTCTTTATTTATTTCCAGGTACTTGAAAACTCTTTTTGCAATGGACTAAACTACTTTAGGACTTTGCACAGTATTGAAAGAATCCAATATAATATATATATATATATATATATATATATATATAATATATATATATATATATATATACTTTGGTAATGTTGAGGGAAGATAATATTTCCCATAAGTTATTGGGTAGTGGTTTCCTCCTTACATTCATTATTTTTTTTACATGGATTTCAAAACTCTATTCCATCAAACTAGATAGGGGTTTCATTTAGCCATTCAAAACATATTAAAAGAAATTGGAATGTAATTATTTTACAATATTATATGCTTTGGATATTGGCTCACGCCAATGCATTTATAGTAATGAGGATCTCCCAAATATCTCATATAAAATTCCTTATCAAGCTCCTTCTTTATGGATGCAATATAGTTTTCATTGTTCTTTGTTATTGATAGATTATTTAAATATATGAAAATATATAAAAACAATTTTCGAAAATTTTTTGATTTAGAAAGTTTCAACATCAATATTAATGTTTATGATCTTAAATTTTAGATGATGCTCAATTAATTTTTCATATTGGCCCCACGTTGCTTATTTTAATCCATATAATGATTTGATAAGTTTGCATACTTTCTATTATTTTCTGTTTATAAGAAAACAATATAGACGAGACGTGAAGACATTCTTTTTAAAATATCCATTCAAGAAAATAGTCTTCACATCCATTTGATGAAATTTCCATGCATTCTAAGTTGATAATATAAAGAGAAGCTAGATGGAAACCCACTTTTCTATGTGCCCAAAATTCTCCTCAAATCAACATCTTACTTTTGTGTGGTTCCTTTTTCCATGGACCTAGATTTTATCTTTTCAAGTGAACCATTAAATTTGTACTTGTTCTTGTAGAACCACTTGTATTCAATTTGTTTGGTTTGGGATGGAGGGTCCACCAACTTCCATATTCCATACTTTATGAAAGTTTCATACAACTTCATCAATTCATTCCATTCGTTATGCTAAGTAGTTTCTTAAGAGGATGTTGGTTCAAATTTAGTAGATAAATTAAATCCAAAATATAATGAAAAATCCTTATCATTTGTGTGAAATTAATCATAATTATTTATATCATCTGCATCTTGTCCAACAGAACCTCTAGTTCATGCTTTTCCAACCTAATCAGGATGATCATTTTAATGTGTTTTGATTGTCCATTTTGGGGAGAATTTCTACCATGGTTTAGGTTTTTCCATTAGTTGATATAGGGAGGGAAATTTTAGGGGCTAATAATACAAGTTGGCTAAGTTTCCATGGTTTTTCCAAAAAAAATAGTTGCCAATTTTAATTTTCAAAAAAGGGTTTGCCTAAATTTTATAGTATAAAATTATGTTATCCTAAAAATTGCCAAAATTTTATAAAGACTATATCAAGTCATTAGAAATTTTGATATCCTTAAAAACATATCATCAAATGTTTTACAGTCTACATATTAGAGACTCGTGAGGTTCACCAAGGTTTCTAAAATTTAAGATAAATTTCCATCCTAAAAAATTTCCCTCAATAGGGTTGTATCAATATTCACCCTTCTAATAAACTCAGTGACATCACTCAAGGTGTCTTCTTGGTCTAATGAAGTCGCTGAAATTTCATGATGGGAGATAATACTTCATAAGTAGATTATACATATTGGTCCACAATAGACATTTCCTCTTCAATATGTGTAATATCATTATCAAATTCATTATACATATTTACATGAGTTAATCTATGCAAACAATGAAGCTACCATTAAACAATGTTGTTATTTTTGGGAGCTTGAGGAAAATTTACTTCACTGAAAAGAGTAAAAATCCTATTTACCTAATATTAGAGACATTATGGTTTGAATGTATATAAATACCCCAATTATATGCAATTATTACTCCTGGAATCAAGGATAATTATTTTTTCCTTAGGAATGAAGGCACAATAGGTGGCACCAATGACCCCGAGATTCCTTTCCAAACAAATGTGCCAATGCTAGATTTCATAGGGAGCCTTATTTATGAAAATTTGCGATGAAAATATATTTTCACATATAATTGCATCATCCCAAAATATTGAATTCATATTTTTGAAAAATATCATGTAGAAAACCATATTCAAAAATGTCTTATTCATTCCTTTGGGTACACCATTTTTTGAGAATTGTATGGAACTATGATTTGATGTTGAATCCCATGTTGGAAATGATAGTTTCTGAATATAATAATGGATCAACTGCTTGGTTCTCTCACAACTTATGAGATGAGAGTACGTAAAAAGAAGGCCGAGTCGAAGGACGTATCTTTCAAGGTTTCTAAGAAGGCTAAGGAGCAAAAAGATGATCAATAATGTTCTAGTTGTGAATTTGATCAAATGTTGGCTCACTTTTCTAGGAAACTAAATTGTGGTTCATACAAGTATAAATGAAATTTTCCTTTCAAATGCTTTGACTATGGAAGAGTTGGAAATTTTGCATCTAAGTGTCTCTACAAAAAAAATTCAAAAAAGGACAAATATCAGAAGGAAATATTACAAATATAAAAAGAGTATATCCTCTAAGAACAAGGGGCTCAACTCCAAACATGGCATTTCTACAATACAATCTGATAGCGAGGATTCCTCATAGAGTGAGTCCATTGAATGATTTCTTATGGAACTTCAATATGATTCTGAAACCAAAAATGTCTTGGACTGTAAGGAAGAGGAATAATAAGGAGTGATGGATCTAGAAGGAGAATTTGTGAGTGTTGTCACTAAGTTGAAGAAGGTTATAAGGAAGAACTAGAAATTAAAAGAATAATTGATGCGAGTTGAAGAACGTATGTGTAATTATTATAATGAGGATTTTATATATCGAATACAAAATATTGAATAATTAATTATAAGTAAAGACATCTTATCACTCCTATTAGAAGAAAAGAAAAAAGATGAGAAAATCTAGAGGAGGAGAATAGGCTAGAAGATCAAGATCACCAAGAAAAGGAGGAAGATGATTTCAAAAACATGTAAAGGAGAGATTGTTTCTCCAAATTTAAATTTAGAGGAATAAAAATGGAAGGAATAAGTTCTAAATTAATTGTTTCTTGTTTGGGAAGAGAATTGTCATAGTCTAGAGGAAAAATAAATCTCCTTGAGAATAGGCCTTGAGAGGTCAACAAAGGAGAAGGACTTGGAGAAAATATTTGTTAAGTGACATAAAAGGTAAACCGTATTGTGAGTAGTCAAAGGCCGTCAAAGAAGAAAACAAGTTTGGGTTACCTAAAACCACAAAAGTCTTCCATGGGAAACACAAGCTTCAAGTCTACACGATTTGAAAATCCCTAGAGCTATGAAAAATTGCTTTAAGAAAGAATTAATGAGAATAAGAAAATATAAAAACAAAGAAGAACTGAATGTTGGAATGATAATGTGAACCCCACAATTAATTCACACAACATAGGTGTGGATTAGTCTATGAAACGACAAATACGCTTGAAATAATCTCAATCTTGTCATTTTATGGTTATTGTTATGAGTGTCATGTCTTTGGACATAAGGCCATTAACCACAGAATTACTAAAATTAGAAGGGATGAAGATATTAGATATAGGAATTATTAGAACTCTACATCTTAAAACTCACTTCCCAAGAATAGAAATCCTTTTTGTCCCCTCACACATGAAGTTGAATGCTTCAAATTTGATAATTTTAGGCACAACAAAATCTAGTGCAAAAGTAAGTTTGAGTACCCTTCTAAATCACAGTATGCTTAGAAACCAATTTTCCTAAAAAATAAGAATAGCTGGAAACAAAAGAATGAGAAAATGATGGTTTGGAATTTCCTGAAATAGGCATGACCCAAAAAATAGATTTTATATATATAGTGGTTGTTATAAGCACGTGACTAGGGATATAGTAAATTATTCTCTCGGAGAGAAGAGGATAAAGGGAACAATGTCACCCTTGGAAATAATGCTCCAACAATAATTAAGCGAAAGGGCATAGTTAGTCGTAATGAAAAGATTAAGGCTCAAAATTTGTTGTATGTACAAGGCCTTAAGAAATTTTTTCTCAACATGAGTTAGATGAGAGATAATGGCTATAATGTGACTTTTGAATTCAAATACTATGAAATCTGGAAAAAAAGGAAATGGAAAGCTTTTGGGAAAGGTAGTTAGGACTCAAAATAATGTAAACAATTCGAGAGTAAGTTGCTTCTAGAATAAGAAAAATCAAACTTGGTTGTGGAATAGAATAATTGGCCACATAAATTTCAATAGCTTGGTAAAAATGAAGAAGAATGAAGCAGCAAGAGGATTTCCAAAATTGTCAAAGCCCAATGACTCTACGTATAAGTCTTGTCAATTTGGAAAACAAACAAAAACTCAATTCAAGACAAATGAGTTCTAAGGATATAAACAATTATATTTCATTCACACTGGCATGTGTGGCCCAACAAAGAAAAAAATATCAAAAGGAAAAATGTATTTTATTCTATTTATTGATGATTTTACAAGGGAAACTTGGATAATGTTGTTGAAAGAAAAAACAGAAACTCTAAATAATTTCAAGATATTTAAGGCACATGTTAGAGACAAGAAAGATCTAAAGATTAAATATTTAAGACCAGATAGAGGTGGAGAATTTAGTTGAAGAGAATTGAAAGTGTATTGTGAAGATCATGGCATATGCAGGCAATACTCAACACCCAGAGCTCAAAGACATAATGTTGTAGTAGAGAGAGAACAAAATAATTCAGGAGATGGTGAAAGCTATTATGTAGAAGTAGATGTCCCAGACCTTCTTTGGAGAAGCAACAGATGCCACTATCTATTTATATAACAAGACACAACTCAAACCTAATAATGACATGACTCCCTATGAGCTATGAGAAGGGAGACCATCATGAGTAAAAAAATTCAAAATATTCATAAGAAAATGCTATATCAAAAGAAATGGCAACAATCTTGGAAAATTTGACTCTCGAGCTAATAAGGATATATTTGTTGGGTACTATATTAGGAGTAAATGATACAAGTGCTTCAATAAAATGACAAAATGAGTGGAAGACTACATTGATATTGTAGTGGATGAAATACTGCCATGATTAGAGCTATCTACAGAAAACGAGAACTCAAATGGAGAAAAAATTTCAGCCATGAGATTCTTAGACCAGGATGAAGTATAAATATAGGAGGAAGACAAAGAACTACATGACAAAAATGTAAAACACCTTCTAGGTATGTGTAGAAACAACATCGAGAAAGTCAAATTATTGCTGATTGAATACTTAGTGTTGAAACTAGAAGAAAATTGCTTTGTTATCCAAGTTTCACAAACCTTTCTCTATTGTCACAAATTGATCCTAAAAATGTCGCTCAGGAAGGTGGAGACAAGTCCTATGTGAAGGCAATAAATGAAGAATTGGATCAAATTGAGAAGAATGACCCATGGGAGCTTGCTCCAAGACCCAAAGATAAAAAAATGGTAGACACGAAATGGATCTTCAAAAATAACCTAAATTTTTGTAAGGCCAAGTGATAAGGGACAAGGCTTGACTAGTTTGCAAAGGGTATGCTCAAATAAAAGGGATAGATTTTAAAGAAACTTTTGAACTTGTAGCAAGACTAGAAGCTATTAGAATGTTTATTTCCTTTTAAAGTCATAAGAACATCAAAGTATACCAAATGGATGTAAATTTAGCCTTTCTTAATTGAGACATGGAAGAGGAAGTATACATCGATTAGCCAGAAGGCTTCATGCTATAAGAGAATGAAGATTTTTTATTCAACTAAAAAAGGCTTCATATGGGCACAAACAAGCCCTTAACGCATTGTATCATAGGTTGTATAAATACATTCAACAATAAGGTTTCAAGAGAGGAACTAAAAATATAAATTTGTATATAGAGTCTAAATATTATCACTTATTGATAATTTTGCTTCATGTAGATGATATTACCTTTGGAAGTGATCTGGAGTAGTTGGGACATCAATTTGCAAATTGTATAAGAAAGAATTTGACATCTCAATGATAGGAGAACTATCGTAAATTGGGGCTATAAATTTCTCAACCTGAAGATGGAATCTTCATCTTCCAATCCAATTATTTATGAGAAAGACTGAAGAATTTTAGGGTGGAGGACTACAAGCCAGTCAATACCCCCATTGTTATTGGTTATATGTTATGTAAATAAGATGAAATCCCTCTGGTAAATCAAATAATGTACAAATCAACAATTGGTACCTTGATATACCTTACTTCGTCAAAACCATACATCATGCAAGAAGTGGGCCTAGTGGATAGGTTTCAAGTCTACCCTCATGAAAGCCATGTCATCTAGAGGGAACAATAGACTATGGATTTTGGTATGCCACAACTAGAGATTTTACTCTAAATATTATATTGATGTCAATCAATAAGGTATCCTTAATGACATTAAAAGCACCTCTGGAGAAACATTCTTTTTGGGAGGTTGTCTAATGTGTTTGGTAAGCAAAAATTAATGCTCAATCTCATTATCAAAAAATGAAGCAGAGTACATTGTTACAACCAAATATTGTGCAAAAATATTTTGGACAAAGAAAACCTTAAAGGACATAAAAGTAGAGCTCAATTATTCAATTCTAATAATGTGTGACAACATTAGTTCTATTAGCATCTCTAAATTTTTTTATCAAACATTCTATGCCCAAGCATATTCCAATAAAGTTCCATTTTCCAAGAGAACATGTTGCTAGTAATATTTCTCTACTTGATTATGTGGCCACTCATAAGAAGCTCATATAAATATTCAATAATCCATTGACATGAAAACCTTTTGAATATTTTAGGCAAAAAATAGAATTTTTTCTCCTTTAGCTAAATGTCTCAATTTCAAAGAGTATTGGGAGAACGTAAGATTGTTGAATCCATTAAAGGGTAGGATGTAAAGTTTTAGGGGAGTTTTTTTCCAGAAGTTGCATCCTTTTCCATTGATACCAAACAGGGAGAGTAATTTTCTTATCGTAGAGATAGAGAGAACCCTTCCTGATATTAGGGGTAGCTACTACAATGGAACTGTTGACATCAATATGAAAGGGGGATATTCCTGGATAGTTGGCATTGTTAAAATGATAGGAGGCATCATGTGTGTTTGCATTGATGTCCAACAAGCTAGCTTGATGTTAAATGGAAAACACTATAAGGAAAATACGTTCTAGTAAAGGTTATAATATAGGTTTTTAGTTTTATAAAATTTGAAAAAATTGTGAAGGAAAACCTTTTCTACAACATCCGTTTATGGTAGTGGATGTTTTATCAGAGCTCCTAATCAAAATTTATCATAACTAAAAAAAATTGGGTGATCAAAGGATTTAGAAGATGTTCTCTTAGTGATTCTCTTACTGGAAACATCACACTGCTGTGCTACTAATATAAAAGAATTAATGGCATAAATTTAAATAAAATAAATAGGAATGAAAACAAACATTTGGAACCCATTGGACTAGATTTATAAAAGCATGAATGCTTTAATAATAATAAAAATATTTGATCACGCAATTTATGATACCATGCACAGGGGCATTGAATGCAAACAAAATTGGTGCCTAAATAGTATACCATCCTAGTGCTTATATCTTCCAAAAATGCCTTAGGTAGTACTTTTTAGGAAGGTCAATAGGGTTGGAAAAAAAACCTTGCAACCTCATTTCTTTTATCTTCTCTAATGCACCAGGTAGTTATGTGTAATAATGCACCAGTACTGATGAGTTATATAAACAACACTAGTGCTTCTAAAGTATAATGCCTTGTGATTATGTCTTTGCAAAAGACCCCATGCTATATGTTTCACAAAAGGCACTCGAGCTTGAAAATAAATCTTAAAGTACCAGTGCTTTTATGTAATTTAAAGCCTAGGTGTGTTAAAGGTAAGATGCAACAATGTGTTAAAGGCAAAGAGCAATGATGCATGAAATGCATATCTTCCCCATGCATCTTTATTTTACAAATGCATTAGGATATTATTTTTTATTATTGTAAATATCATTGTTGAAAAAATCATATTCGGAGTGGTGCACATTAATATATGATGTGTCGGTATCCATTTTCTTTTCTTTAGAAACATCGACCTGTGACAGTGCAATTATTATGATTCTCTAAATACACTTGTAGTCATAAAAAATCAACATACATCTTAAAATAATATTCATATAAATTAAATTCTCATTAGTGAATTTGTATATGATATTTGGATTAATTTGTTATATCATCAGTTTTAGCATCTCTTCATATCAATATTTAATCATTCATATATTGAATCAGTGGTGTAACATTTCACAATGATATTCGACAATGCAATAGAATAAATTAGAATGCTTTTTATTATATATGAATAAGAGGCTCTTTGTCATACAAAAAGGGATGGATATAGGCAACCCCTTGCCTTTCACCCAGGACACTATGTCCAATACATTAAACAAAATCTCTCTTTTCACAGACAATTATTTCAAAAAGTACAATTTCTTCAATTTATATCCAAATAGATCATCATTCTTCTCTAGAATGGTTGTCATTGCTTGATCTAGTTCCATGACTTGGGTTATTTCGATGTATTTTTTGTTGATTGCATCGATTGTTTTCGTCTTTTTCAAGTTCCATATACAAAATAAAAATCAAGTGTAATGAGTGTATCTACATTTGTGAGAGTAATGAAAATTGAAATAAATAATATACATCAATGTAAATAAAAAAGAAATATACCATAGGAAGAAAGGAGTCTCTAATTTTGAACATTTATTCAAAACCAAATATTATGCCTTGTTTCAATAACTCTTTGGTTGGCTTAGTTCCATACTTTGTTTCCTATAAGTTTTATACCCAATAATAAATTAGAGATTTAATATATAGGATTTTTTTGTTCTATTAATTATAAAATCAAAGAAGTAAAACAATCTATATACTTACAAATTCCACAATTAATTTTTGATATGCCAACATATATTCACAACCCATATTTAACCCAATGTCAATTAATTATTCTTATGACTATTCTTTGTATGTTAGCACCTATTTGAAGAAATTTAAGGATGGTTGTTGTAAAACAACTTAAAATACAAAAAAATGAAACCTTAAGTTTTTATAAGGAAACATTAACATTTGCCCACAAAATTTGATATAAACTGTTTTCTTCTTTGCTGTCCTATTTTATGTGTTGAATGAATTCCATTTTGTTTTATTTTCTACAAGAAAATACTTGAAAAATAATATTAATGCTAAATTATTTTGTTTAGTGTACCTAATATAAAAAAACAATGATTACATAATTTGAAGTACCTTGTTGTTCAGATGGATCCTCATGTGATGCAATTATGTGAATTTATTTGACCATCTCTTTGTACACTTTTTTGGACATTCCTACTGGCATTTTTCAGATATCATCTTGTTGATCTTTTGGGAATTTCATAATACCCGTGAAAAAGTAATAAACTATTTTTATATTGATATATGAAAACTAAATAGAACAAATATGATATAAAAAAATGAATGCCTTGTAGTAATATATACGTATAATTCTCCTGGTTGCGGGTGTTAGTTAAGCGGGAAAGGACAGTGGCGGGACTCCCACCGGGCAAGTGGTAGCCCATCCCCGCCAACTTTCCTCACCAGTTAAAGCCCACATTCATTCCACTGCGGGCGAGGCATATAGCCAAGGTTCATTTTCATGGTTGTCATAATTCACCAGTCCATTGCGCCGTCCATAGCAGCTGCTCTCTCTTGCTTGCTCTTCCGTCGGCCTTCGTGTTGCAGGTCATCTGCATGGATTCGCACATGGAGGAAGGAGGTGCCGCGCAATATAATTAGTGTGAGTAGGCACTGGTAATTTACCTTCTCACTCAAGCTTTGCATGTTGTGTTACTCTGGTTTCTTCGTTGGGAAGTCTTGCTGTTGATTTCTGGGGTCTGGAAGCGTGCTTAGAGGTTCAGACCTCGGCCCTCGTCTCTGACGACCTTGGTCTCATCCTTTGTAAGTCTGCTCCACCTTGTTAGGCATCTTAGCGCTCTTCGAAGCTGGTCTGGGCGATTTGGGGTGTTCCATTTGGTCAATTTCATGTTTATGAGCGTTTTTGGGCATTCCATCACAGCTAAATTTCTCCCGATTTCTGAGCCTCTGCCACTTTCCAATCTTTCAAGCTTCAACTCCGCATCCCCCGAGCCCTCTTTGTGAAGCCATTGCTCTCTGTCACATTACTGCTCCAGCCTTTCTGTGTCTTGTCTGCTCCAGCTCCCCTGTGTAACTTCCAATCCAGCTTCTTTAAGCCATTTTTGCTTCAGCTCCTTGGTAATATGCCGTGCGAACGACTTCATCCCCCCAGCTGTAGAGGAGGGTCTAGGGGTGGCGCTAGAGGCAGATCTATCCCTCGGCGTTCCCCGAACCCCTCAGATTCATCTTCAGATGGAATCGATTCACGAGTCGCACGACGCAGCTGTGGACGAAGCAGGGGACGTGCGCGTGTTGATATTTGTGGGCATAGCTCCCATCCCTCTACCCAGTTCAGTTTCCCCTGCTTACTGGACAACGCCACATAGTATGTCTCGGTGCGCATTGACAAATATGGGCATGCAACTACAGCTGAACGCCCAGCGGAACGAAGGTCTCCGTCTCCAATCCTGTGTCAGCCTGCGGAACGAAGGTCTCTGTCTCCAATCCTATGTCAGCCTGCGGAAGACTCGGGTGCGGTGGCGGTGGCAGGACCAAGTGAACCAGCGAAAGACGATGCACCCTACATGGAATCTAGCGCATCGGATCAGTATGGCTGCAGGTTGGTGGAAGAGTAGCCCTCCACTTCTGTGGATACCTGAGAAGATCTCCAGAGCGCAAGGGTGGTGGTACTGGCCTCTGTTATGTCTTGTTATCTGTTATGTCTGGTTATATCTTATACGTATTGGTATCTGTTATGTCATAGGAGTTCTTTTTGGAAAGTTGGAGCTGAACTCAGCTGTTTTGAGTCAAACACGGCTTCCATGCACGATTATGTATGCTGTTCTAGTTTTCATATGAAACACTGTTGGGTCAATGTCGATGTCTATAAGCAATATAGGGACAGTCTGTCTATCAGTATGGTTTTTTGGCAGTCTGTGGGTTCTCCAGTTTTGGGTCTGGGACAAATGTTGGTCTTCTTGTTACCAAGGTCAGGTGTCCAGCTGTGTTAAATCCATCTCATCATGGTGTTTTTGAGGCAAGCCTCGTTGTAATCGTCCTGTTACATTTTGTATAATAATAGAACTAGCCTAATTTACAAAAAAAAATATATACGTATAATTATAGAAAAATATTTTAGTTAGCAATATTACCTTTTCAATGATTCATTTTTGTTGTTGTATGTTTTTTCTATTGCAATTCTAATAGGTCTCACTGACCATTTCTTTCGAAACACTTCCAATAGTTTAAATACAACTTGGTTCATAGAATCATAGGATTTATCTATATATTGTGAAATGGAAAGTATGTATATACGTTCATTCCACTATATCCCTCATGATTTTTTAAATGTTTTTCTCCTTTCATTAACATCTTGCACCACTCAAGATGAGCTACGGACCAATTCATTGTCATTTACATGTTCTATATTTTTTTTTCTTACAATGACATTTTGTTCTTTCCTTCTTGGTCCTTGTAGAAAAATAAACATATCTAGATTAATAGATTATTTGAGACAAGTTATCTAATATTCATAAGTATATTGTTAATGAAAATTCAAAATAAAAGAACTCATATTGAATAGTATTTTTTCATTCACCTGATTCATCCTTCTGCAACTTTTCTATTGGGATTTTACACTCTTCAAAACCTAAATAAAAAAGAACCTTATCAATATTCCTAATTTTTTGGCTCTACAGAATGCACAATAAACAATACATATTAGCTAAACTTACATATAGATCAAACATATTAATTTTGTAAATAATTTACAAAGAACTTTCCTTTTCTGATTTTGGGTTGTGTATCGTCGTAGCTGATCAAATATTTTTGTAACACCCCCCTCCCCACGCCCCCCCCCACACACAAGTCTACCCAACATAACCATGACAATTAGTGAAAATATGAGGACAAATGATACTACAATCAGATTCAACCTCCTATGTCACCTTAAGGAAGTGGAATCGATGGAAATTCACATACAGTCATCCAACATCATCAACTAAACCCTTAGGAGACAATTCAACCATTCAGACAGCTTGTCCCTGGGTCCCACTGTTATTCTATAGCTCTTAGGCCATAGTCATTCTCATGCTATGGGCAAGGGGAACTATTAGAAACATGATAAAAATGCTAATCAATTAAAAAATCACTATCAGGACTAGGATTTGTTATCCCCAATTGACACTGCCATTTTGTCAAACAGTTGGCATCAATGCAACCTAGAGGTCTAGGATACGAGACAAAGCATAATTGACTTAAACAACTTATGGAACACAACCATAAGGATCACCTCCTTCTCCATTGAAATACTACATCATCCATTAGGTCTTGCATCCTTCCATTTAATAGTTACAAGTAAATAAATGAAATAACCATGAAAGAAACCAATCACTCAACCATGCTTATAACTTGCATAAAACCATATAAATATTAGAGATATGACAACCATTATATCCACATATAAATGAGTACAAAAGTAAGATAACTTATCTTTTATTAATAATAGGAAAACTTGACCAGTTTCAGGACTTCCACATACCACTTGACCATAGACATGGTTGAACCAAATATCTCTTTCAACTAGTCACTCACGTTCTGTATTCCAGGTATGAATGTGGGATCTCAGAGAAAAACCAATCGAAGAAAAACTATGGTAATCCATAGGTTAAACCACCTCCACCCTCATCAAACTATGATCACACCAAAACTAGTTCTTCGATCACACCCTGAAAGAACTTGGAATGACATTAAGTATCCATCACTATCCTTGAGTAATTTTTCATCTCCTTATCTCTTAGGCTTTACTCCAATCCAAACTTGGATCACTAGTCCCTAAATCAAGACTACTCCCTCAGGCTTTATTGTGTATCCCACCAAAACCAGTCAAGGGATTCCTAGGGGTTTGGGAATGAACCTTGAGACCACCTCTTCCCTAGATTCTGAAATCCATCCAGCAATTTCAGTGCTCAAAAATTGAAATAAACTTCGCAACATACCATGGTATTCGGAAAAAGGGTAGGGTGAAATCTAGTGTCATAACTGGGCAAGATTATGCCAATGATAGTAAGAGAAACATACACCAACTGCAAAGTCATGCATTCCCAAAACAACTAGGAAATCACACATCGAAAAGGTTACCTCTCAGTATTCCTACTCAAGCTGCTTGATCCTGCTTTCCTTTCCTTGATCCTTTCTTTCTTTTCCTTTCCCTTCCTTGCTCCAAACTAAAGTGCTCCAAGAAAACTCTAAGTGACCAGGAGAGTGAGATAGTGAGAGAGAATAATGAGAGAGATCCAAACTTGAATGACAAAATTTTGAAGTGAAAGAAGCCATGAAATGGTCCTCATGATAATTTTCATGAATGAGGGCTATATTTTCTTTATTTTCCATTATTTTCCTTCAACTTCTACCTCACATGCAACTTGTGACCCTTCACCTTACTTTTCTCCTATTTTCCTTTATTTTTAGGAATAAATGTGCCAAAAATGTCTTTTTTTCCTTTTAATGACTTTTCCTTAGCCTTTGCAAATTTCCTTAGCCAAAAGACACATGCAGTTATTCCCAATAGGATATATTTTCCAACATTTAGCTTGGAATACGTGACCCTTACCCATGGTCTTATTGTTCCTTTATTTACTTTTGTTACATGAAATTTTCACTAGGGTTGTGACAAAATCCTCCCCCTTGGGGAATATTTTCCTCAGTGTTAGACCAGACGAAGACCTCAACAAAATTGATGAATGAAAGCATATTGCCTATGGAGCTTTATAACTTAGCTCATTGCAGTATTTACAATGAAGAACGTACTCAAAAGCAACATCAAACATATACTCATGGTAGTATAACTTAACTCATAGCAGTATTTACATCCATATACATATACATACACACATATCAAAACATCAGCAAAACATATGCGAAATGTAAACCAACGTCAAACCAAAACTAATTTACCTCAACTTACAAAAATGAAGGATTTAGGTCTTGCATATAACCTGTCATCTCCCATGTAGTTTCTTCTGGCCCCAAGTGCTTCCACTCCACAATAAATTTATTTATGGCTCTATTCCTAAGAATGAGATGTTCCCGTTGTATATGCAGTCAGGCTCTAGCTAGAACTCCCCTTTTTCTCCACCTGCAATGCACACGAATCAATAACATGATCAAAATCCTTTATGTACTTCGTAAGTAATGAAATATGCAAAACATCAAGGAATTTCATTGTTGGGGGAAGTGCAAGTCGATATGCCACTTGTCCAATCCTCTCAAGGTTCTTGAAAGGCCAGTAATAGAGTGGTGCCAACGTGGCACATGAACCAATCCTCAAAGAAATTTTCTTGGGCTTCATGCGCAAGCACACATGATCCCCAACATGAAACTCTTTGAACTCGCTGTGCTAATCTACATATCTCTTTTTTCTATCCCATAGTCCATTTTGATTCTTTTTTATAAGCTACATTTCTTGCTACAGGTCTATCAACATGTCGGGTCCAATAAGTACCCTGTTCACTAGATCACTCCAGCCGATGGGAGTGTTACAAATCCTTCCATACAGTGTGTCAAAAGGACTCATGCTCAATGACTCCTCATAACCATTTTTGTATGAAAAATCTACCAATGGAAGACACTCCTCCCATATCCTCACCATATCCTCCAAGATCATGTTGACACTCTCTGTCTGACCATCTGTGTGTGGATGATAAGCTTTATCGATTTCCAACTCTATACCTAAGCCTGTAAGTAGCTCCTTCCAAAACTTGGAAGTGATCTTTGCAGACCTATCTGACACAATGTTCTTTGGAACACCATGTAGTCTCACTATGTCTCTGATGAACACTAGTGCTACCTCACCGGATGAATATGTAGTCTTCATTGGAATGAAGTGAGCTACCTTCCTCAACCTGTTAACCACGGCCATAATAGAATCATGCTGCCTCACTATCTTCGGAAGACCTATGATGAAATCCATGGAAATGACCTCCCATTTCCATTCCAAAATTGCAATAGGCTATAGTAGATTACCTGGATGCTTTCATTCCACCTTTACCTACTGACAATGTAAATATCTAGCCATGAACTCTACCACTACCTTCTTCATATTCGGCCAATAGCAGAACTTCTTCACCATCATCAATGTCTTCTAATATCCTTTATTGCATGAATTTGTTTTCACATGAAACTCCTTAAAGATAAGCTTCTTGAGATCACAACAATTCTACACATATATCCTATCTCTAAACCTCACAAAGCCATCTTCCCTGAGATGATAGTCTACATCCTGATCCCTGTTGTTATACCTACATGTAAACCTGCACCTATGCCTATACTCTGCTGTAACTTGTGCATGATCTCCATATATGTTTCATCTCGTTTTCTTACCTATAAGATCTCATCATGTAACTCTTTCCCATAGGAGCTTATTACTGCTAGATGATTTACCTGTACCTTCCTATGAAGGGCATCCACAACCAAGTTCTCCTTCCCTTTGATGTATTCGATATCAAAGTCAAACTGTCTAAGGGTAGCCAACCATCTAGCTTTCTTGTCATTTAGATTTGGCTGGTCAAACAAATACCTCAACCCATTGTGATCACTCACCAATGTAAATGTCCCACCCAAAAGATAATGTCTCCACATATTCAATGATTGTATAATCACTTCTATCTCAAAATAATGCATTGGATAGTTATACGCATGCTCATTCAGTTTCCTTAACTTAGGCCACACTACCTTTCCTTCTTTCATGAGAACTCCTCTAGGTCTCCTATTGCAATCATCTGTACACACTATAAACTTTGTGTCTGGATCCACAATCCTTAGCATTGGTGCTTGTTTTAACAGTTTCTTAAGGTGCTCAAAACTATCTTCACATTCTATCATCCATTCAAAGTTCTTACCTTTCTGCCACAATGATGTGATAGAATATGCAATGCATGAGAAGTTCCCGATGAACCTCCTGTAGTAAACTGTCAGTCCCATGAATGGTCTCACCTCATCTACATTCTTAGGAGCTTCCCATTCCATGATTTCCCTTATATTTTATGGATTTACTACTATGTCTTCCTTGGAGACAACATGTCCCAAGTAATGTACCTCAATCTGAAAGAAGTTGCACTTGCTAAGCTTAGCATATACCTGACACTCTCTTAGCAGTCTCAACACTACTACCAAATGTTTTACATGTTCTTTATAACATAGCCCTTGGGCCTACTATTGGAATTAACTACTAGGCTCTCATTCTTTCAATTTTTATTTGGTTCATGTTAAGATTCAACTGCCATCACCAGTATAATTAATTCATCATTATATGATCACTATTATTGATGCAACTATACTCATATTTTTAATAGTTGAACAAAAACAAAAGTAATGAACCATCATACCACATACTCTTTCCATGCTTCACTAGATCCATGATGTGGAATTTTAGATTCATTTATAAGACTTGTATCTCATATGAACCCTTAAGCATAATTTACAATTTGGAGAAAGGAATTAATCATAGCATCCAACCAATAAAACTCTCTGATGACTCCACACAATAATTAATGGAACAATGCTTTCAGTCTATTGTAACTAGCATTTCTATGAATCATGATCATGGTCATACAAGCATAGTCAATAGCGTTATTGATATAACTCTTATGCAACATGCAGAAATATCTAAACTAGCCCATTGGATACAATTCTTATGACGAAATAATGAATGGCATAGATAACCTGAACCATAGGCTATACAATTAGAAGCAGTATACCATAATTGTTCTTCATGCCCCAATTTCTCATGCATAAATATTTTCCAATTTAAAATAGAGATATCACATAAGGTTAGAGGCATACTATGTTCCTTCACTAAATTGAATGATGATCAAGTTTAGATTCAATAGATATCTCACACATCCATATATGATCATATCATAAACAAAGTTAGTTAAAGTAGTTCTCCTTATGCATAATGGTCACATGAAAATTCTACCACGCGTAACATGTTTTATATAGCTCTTTGACCCAAGTATTAACAACTATCTACTATGTTTCCATGAATTACTCTACACTTGGATGCAATAAGAGTCACATGCATAAGAATTCTATCATTCTCATAAATAAATATAGCACAAACATCTACACATTTGAACTAAATGATTCCACAAAATAAAAATTAAGGAATAAACATACAATATATCCCATGCAAGTGAATCCAACTAGATTAGAAGAGAGAACACAACTTGGAAAATGGTTCACCACCACTCAACCTAGGACTAACTCTTCTAGTTTAACCCCAAGCCGAGAGTTGTTG
This sequence comes from Pinus taeda, assembly GCA_000404065.3. Lineage (NCBI taxonomy): Eukaryota > Viridiplantae > Streptophyta > Pinopsida > Pinales > Pinaceae > Pinus > Pinus taeda. The sequence continues at coordinate 214,632 of APFE031656152.1, forward strand.
CCATGGATCAAGCTCCCCATGTGGATCTTTTCAATGGGTATTTAATACCCTCTTTCATGATATGGCTCCCATTATTAAGGTCCCGATTTTATGGATCCCTTTTATCCATTTTCCTAGGACTTTCTTAGAAAAGCTTGTCTTTCTCTCTTGCGAGGCTTTTTGTCCTAAAATCTTTCCTTTATCTCCGCAAATATTTTATGTTCTTTCTCGATGCATATTTCTCTCCAATCCGTCTAGCTTATCTAGAATTGAATCTACAAGATTTATCATGAAAGAATTATCCTCCTCATTCACCAATGGGATTTGGCAAGAATCTCATCTCTTGGTGTCTCACTTTTCCAAGTGATTAATTATTTTATTTATTTCATAAAGTATTAACTTTTATTTGTACACATCAGACCTATCTTTTCTCATCTTAGGTTAACAAAATTTTACATACAAAAGAGGGGTGTTACATACTACCCCCCCCTTAAATTTACACCATCCTTGGTGTATTACTACATCTTACAATATTATTTCCTCGTCCATAGATATTTGTCTCTGAATTCACGGGCTCCCATGGCCTTGTCTTATCATCCAACTCTTCTGATAGTTATCGGTTATAAGGAACATATCACCTTCCATCGCTACCTGTAACATTTGTTTCAATCAATTTTGTGAGAGATTTTAGTTGCAAAAACTCTACTATGTTTACCACTGTTGTTATCATAATTTTATATACAGTACTACCATTTGTGTAGTTGTAGATTATATTATCTTCTATTTATTGTATTTGAAGAAATTCATGTTCTTCCCCTACATTCTTCCAAGCCTTTGTGTTCTTGCCGAACACTTGCTCCATGTAATTTTCCCGTATACAATAAGCCAAACTAGTACATTTGACTAATATCATCACAAGTTAGCTCAACATAGACATCAAAATCATATGTACCTTTCAATTATATATCACCTGTAATCCACATAGATAAAACTCATAATCACATGCATACAAATTGACATACAACACTAATACTTTCCCTTTAATCATTTCTTAGCTTCCTACTTCTGTACACACTCTAGGTCGGTTGCCATTCCAGACAATCACCCAATGTCTTCATGCATACCCATTCATAGTTATTTTACACACACACAACAATACATGTCATTTATTATCACGCAATACATGTATCCATACCGTACCATATATACCGCTTGTACACAATACCATCTGTACAATTTGTACATCATACTAATGTCCATAGCATCACCTGCATGACACATACTTCATCCACACATTTCTAAACACGTTAGTATTATGAAAAAAAATCCTATTTTTTTTTTATATTACCTTTAGGTAATTTGAACAAACTGTGCTCAGTTTATCGATAAGAGAATAACAAATTTGATGGACCTATTCAACTTCTACAGCTAGTGACCATTTTTACATCAAAGTATTAAAGTGATTTTATTTAGCAAATCATTTTCCTGAGTCATGTGGTTATCGTAAAATGTCAGTAAAATAGTATCATAAAAGTAATCATGCATACTATAATGTTATCATACCCATAACTTTGAGTTTTGGGATTAAATCCGTCACCTGGAAAATGTTTTAATGACAACGAAGTATGAAATTTTTTTAATCATAAAACATATTGTTGACTATGATATTTAACCAAGATAATTATCATTTAGTACTTAAAAGTACTCAATGCTTAACTAGTCATGTCATATTCTCTTTTAACACCTCTTCCAATATTCTTCATTAGTTATAATGAAAGTTACAATGTTTTCAATTCCACACCCTTTATGTTTTCAGGCACTATGTGTACCAAGGTGTGATCCTAGGGTACTTTAATGTTAAAATATCCTTTTAACATTAAGTCACCCATGAATGAAGAGATCAATTATCAAATTTATTAACATGAATTCCCGCCATAATTCTTTTGTTGTCCTGTTTTACCCAGAGAAAATTATCTATCCCATTTGTGAGGTAAACTTCCCAATATTTCTTGGTAGTACAACCTATGTATTATGGCTCATATGATTGTGACTTAGTGTCTAGATTACTAGGTCGCCATATCCTTTCATAACAACCTCAATTACCAATACCACATTTACATCCCTATGGTTGAATCATCCTTATTTTTCCTGTTGCATGATTGGTTATCCTTAGATCCTTCTGGATGCATGCATTATTTTATTACTAGTGCAAGATCATAAGTTGTATTTATGCGAAAACATTTTGGGTTTACCATGATTTTTTTTTAATTCAGAACATCATGTTTTGAATGTAGAGTAGCATTCTTATTATTCATTAGGATGATTTCAATTGTTCTAATGCATCAAGTGCCATCATGTCTAATATGCAAGTATAATTTACTCACCCAAGTAGAAACCCACTGACCATTATTCCCTTATCACTTTCTTCAAAAGGTATAATTGTAAGATTTCCAATCATCCTACTTAGAGCACCTTTCTGAAAGGTTCTTCTCTATGAGATATTAGCATAACTCCACCTGTATCTATATGGATATGTTCATTAAGGTACACCTTAAGTTGCAAGGTTTTCCACATGAGATGTTGAAAAGGTGCTCTTAATCTTAATACTGTCTTTCTACTTATTAGCCGAGAAGCACCAGGAGTTTCTTTTACATTCCCATTATGTATTTACACTGGAGGTGCTTTTGGGTCAGTCGCTTTGATATTTCTATTAAAATCTTATCATTATTAATGCATGATGCCTTCTTCCCAATCTTGTCCCTAGTTTAGGCTAGATTGGAATCTAATTCACAATCTTCCCAATCTCGTCCCTAGTTTAGGCTAGATTGGAATCTAATTCATACTTCCTGCATATCTTAGTTATGATATTTCTTTACTCAATAGGAAACCTTAGGTTCCAAACTATGAACGTTTAATTAACTATGCATAATAAAGTGTTAAGGTTTTGTTCCCTCAAGTTATGTGTATTTGGAGAGTTTTCTTATTAAAATTATTCATCAATGGATGAAACCTATCCAAAGTTAATAACATCATTACCTCCATGTGCACTCATCAACACCACAATATTGCATTGAAAGACAATTTTAAGATACCTAATCTCATACTATATATACAGAGACCTATCTTTCATATCTCATCCTTTCTTAGGATCTTTTAAGCATAACATTATTTCGTTAAGTTATCAACTCAAAATTTGATTTGATATGAGTAGAATAAGGCGATGACCATATTACTAATTTTTCTCAATTAGTTTGTATCTCATTAATCTAGGTCCTCATAATAAAATTTTAATATGGTAAAATGATATGATAACCATATCACTGAAATCCATTAGATAACTACACCTCATCATTTCTTCATAACATTTATATCGATTATCCTTTATAATGTTGGTTATAGGCTTTTACTCCTCTTATGTGGATACATTCAGTATTTGAATCTTCCACGCTCTTCTATGAATATTTATAACTATGCAAATATGAATTTTAGCTTATGGTATACCGCCTACATGACCATATAGAAGCATTCAACAATATCTTAAAATTTAAAAACTTTCACACATATAATAAATAAAATTTTATATCTTCACATCATTTGATGGTAACAAATCGATGTTTGACCTCTTCAAATTGATCAACATGTTAACTTCTAGTTATCCTTTGGTATTACTCCTCATTCCACTACAGTTCATCGAGAGCACTTTCTATGCTTAACAAGTTGAAGGTTAATTGAATCTTCAAATAAAGTCAATTCAATTGGAATAACTTGTAGGACAACAATATTCTATGTCCAAATAATAATCTCATTATGTAAGCAACATTATAACTAATGAATTATATGTACTTCAATCACGATTCAAATACCCCATAATATATATAGACTGAATTATCATGAAACAAAGTAGAACTGTACAAATGGTATTTAAATATTTGGAGATTCAAAGATATATATATATCCTTGAATCTCCAAATATTTAAATACCATTTGTAGAGTTCCACTTTGTTTCATCACAATTCAGTCTCAGTCCTACATGCAAGTCATACATAGAAATGCAATCACATGATGAGTATATTTTGCAACTTAGAAACTTTGAAGAAAACCATTCATGTCTTTTTGTTCTATGCATAAACAAAATAGCTCATACTCTTCTGTGTAATTCACTTTCGCACACAGTTCCCACATGTCATTTAATTTTGATAATGTCTTGTTAAAATAATTATGCACAACAATCAGAAACAATATCCTTATCCTCAAGGAAAGTACAATTTAGCAACCATAGCACATATGTCGATGAGTTTATACATGTTTTGATGTTTTCCACATTTTGACAAAATAAAACATGTGCATGTTGACGCGGTTATACATGTTTTGATGTTGCACACACTAAGGTATAAAAATTACAATACCTACTACTATCGTTAGGTATTTACTATTTTTAATCAACATGGTCTTCCAATGTACAAACGATTTAGCTAGAAGGTTTTTTGACTCACGCTGTTCTTTAAGTGATTTCAAAGATAGTTCTAATCCAAGTACAATTTTACTATCTTGGATTGCCTTTACTTCCTATAAAAAAAGGTGATGAAATTTGAAAATTAGGGCATAAGCATTCATTTCTTCTTTAGATTTTTCATTTTTTTTAACAAAATTTGAAATCCAACTGTGTCTAAAACAATTAATCTGAATGAACAGATTGGAATCATAGTAAGAGATGTGCCATATTTATTGTGTATTCACATAACATGATTTTCCCTCTTTCCTGCATAGATATTTCCCTTCAAATTTCTTGTGAAGTCACTCAAGTGGATTCCTTTATGTGGTCCTTCTCTCTATCACTAATATGAAGGGCTATGCTATATTCTTATAAATGCTCAGTTGTGCTAGGGTCTTCTATACGTCGCTATCCTTGGCTCTACTATATGCTCTGCAACACTGCTCTATATGATTAGCTCTATCTGTGCAAGGCTTGGCTCTTCTTTCCTATGATTGCTAACATTTTGATATGATGTTGTTCTTTATATGCTTTGTAATGATTTACAAGCATCCATGAAGCCTACATCTACGAAACCAAGTATTATAGTTTACCACCTAGAAAGTACCTTGACCATGATATATTCTCGGGAAAAATTTCTGAAGGACCATTCCTATTGGACACCGAGCTTGGACTTGGAGAGGGATGGTCATGGATTGGACGGTGAACTCCTAGGCTTAACTTTTAGAGCACCTTGAGTAATCCTACTCGAGTTTTAATGTGAAATTTTGTTGTACATTAATATTGAGATATCACACATTGAATTGATTGGTGTCGGGTTTAGTAACTTTGAGATGATTTGTAAGTCTATGTTGCAACATTTGTTTCTAGAATTGATCCCACAACCCACTCACAAACCACTGGCCAAGAAGTTTAGTTCCAACCTTACACTCGCTAACCGTTAGGTAATATGGAAAAGTGTATCCACTTATCACACCTCTCACATCAATCTCTTCTAGGTGTAGAGAGAAGATGATGTTGAAGGGATTTGATAGTATCTCCTAGTGCATTTTAAGATAATCCTTATCCTTATTTACGCCTATTATAAAAACAACACGGTGATACGTCTACTTATCCATTGTCTGCTTTTATCACCATGTCATGCATTACCCTCTGAACGTTTTTTTGGTAACTCTATCCACCAAAGAACACCTTCATTTCATTGAACACAAAAACTAGGGAGGGTGACGTTGGAAAGGGAACCAATGACTTTCCTCAGTTATGTAATTTTGTGCTTTAAGGGTGTTGCTTGGATTTACCTATCAACATGCTTTGAAAGCATTTCTTAAATCTCAAAGGCGTGGTTTTTTTCCCAAATCGATAACATTGTTGGTGTAATTTCCAGATAAATCAGAGTTGTGTACTCCATTCCTATTCATGGATGATTTTCCATTACTTGATGAAAGGGAGGGGAAAAATACCAAAATGAACAATTAGAATTCCTGAACGAGACTCCATTATTCCTGAAACTCCCATCAGGATGAGAAGCTTTTGAATCCATTCATTCAACCATTATGGTCAACCTCGACAGGAACTCATTCACCTCTAAAACAATAGTAAGTAAATCTATTCATCGACAGTTTATGAGGATTTTGATTCAATGCTTGTACAAAATAAAAATGTTCAAAACCACACATTGCTTAATGATATTCCATATCTATGGTTGTGTGAATGTTTGTTTCTATTTTCAACTGGAAGATTCAAACTATGATATAGTTGTAGTAAAATTGAGAGTTAGGGACATTTTTAACTACAATATTGATTTGCTTCACCCTTCAAAGGGTTAAAACTTGAAAATTTCGAAACTTTCAAGCTCGCCAAAATGCAAGAAGAGAACATAGTCATCCAAAAATTCCTATTGGGTAATAATGATCAAATCCATCGTCATCTACATGAGAGAAGGGAAAACAGTTTCCATCACTCAAGGAAAGGATATAAGGTATTAGGCGAAGTACTCAATCTGTCCATTTCCATTGTAATTGACAACTTGCAACGTCCAACCCTAAATCAGTATAAATATAAAGGTTTAGTCAAGAATCAAGATCATCAAATCCACGCATTTAAAATTAGTACACCTATATTATCTGTGATTTAGATATGTTGACATCGAAAACTGCCAAGTGCTAATATGGAACAGAAATCCATAGACAATGAGCGACACTAGTTTTATTCAAAAGCTAGAATTTTTTTTTTTGTGCTAACATGGGATGAAACTCATCTCTCTCAAATCTACAACTACAAAGCATCCCTATTTCTACCCAATAGTTAGGATTAATGTAACAAGGTTGTAGTCCAACAATTATGTCGTTCACACAAGAGTCATATCATACACTAATTTAAATAACCGTTTAGGAACATAAATAATCATACAAAAAATATCCACTATTTATTGGTCTGATGGGATAATTTTGTTTCTAAACAATCACTTTATGCAATTAGTTACCTACTTGACAAGTAGTATAGGAGCTCTCACTCATTAAAATATTACTTTTTCTATTTCAAAATCCATAATTTTAAACAACCTTATCTCAGAATTTTCCTTAGTTGTGAGAATCAATTTAACGCTCACATGGCATGCCTTCCAATTCCTCCTCGAATCTATTTAATGTCGACCTTATGGCTTGTTGATTTTTTTTCTTTGTTTTTTCTTATAGAGATTTTTTATAACTAGAACCCATTATCACAACCTCTTATTTGTTTAGAACCTAGAGCTCATTCATACCATACAAATATGGGTTGGCCCATAGGCCAAAGTATTTGAACTTATGCTCTGATACCATTTGTAACATACTCCTTGAACCTATTCTGAGAATTAACTACTAGGCTCTCATTCTTTCAATTTTTCTTCGGTTAAAGTTAATATTCAACTGCCATCACCAATATAATTATTCCATTATTATATGATCACTATTGTTCATGCAACTATACTCATATTCCTAACAATTGAATGGCACCAAATGTAATGAACAATCATACCACATACTCTTTGTATGTTTTACTCGATCCATGATGTTAAAATTTTCAATTCATTTTTAAGAATTGTATGTCACATCAACCCTTAAGCAAAATTCAAAATTTGGAGAAATCAATTAATCATAACATGCAACCAATAAAACTCTTTGGTGACTCCACACAAGAATTAATGGAACATTGATTTGAGTCTATTGTAGTTAGCATGGCTATCAATCATGATCATTGTCCTATAGGCATAGTCAAAAGTGTTACTAATATAACTATTATGCAATAGGAATAAATAGCTAAAATAGGCTCATTGGATACAATTATTTTGACGCAATAATGCATGACATAGATAACCTAAACCATAGACTATACAATTAGAAGAATTATACCATAAAGTTTATGCATGCATCAATGTCTCATGCATAAATATTTACCAATTTAAAACAAATATATCACATAAGGTTAGAGACATCCTATTTTCCTTCAGTAAATTTAATTATGATCAAGTTTAAATTCAATAGATATCTCACAAATCCATATATGATCACCTCATAAACAAAGTTAGTACAAGTAGTTCTACTTATGCATAATGGTCACATGCAGATTCTAACATGAGTAATATGTGTTAGATAGCTCTTTGACCCAAGTATTAACAACTATCTACTATGATTCAATCACTAACTCTACAATTGTATGAAATAAGAGTTACATGCATAAGAATTCTATGATTCTCATCAATAAATATAACGCAGACATCTAAACATATGAATTGAACGATTCCATAATATAAAGTAAGGTATAAACATACAGTATATCCCATGCAAGTGAATCAAACCAGATTATAAGAGAGAACACCACTTGGAAAACTAACCCAACCTAGAACTGACTCTTCCAGTTCACACTGATGCCGAGAGTTCTTGCCATGGATCAAATACCCCTTATGGATCTCTCCAATGGCTATTTAATACCCTCTTTCATTATATGGGTTCCGTTAGCAGCGTCCCTCTTTTATGGATGTTTTTTATCCATTTACCTATGTTTTTCTAAGAAAATCTCACCTTTCTCTTCCACGAGAATTTTCCTCATAAAATCTTTCCTTTCTCTCCAACAAAGATTTTATGTTTTCTCAATGGATATTTATCTCCAATCCATCCATCTTATCCATAATTAAATCTAGAAGCTTTATCATGAAAGAATTATCCCTTCCCATTCAACAATGGGATTTGGCAAGAATCTCATCTCTCAGTGTCTTCCTTTCTGAAGTGATTAATTATTTTATTTATTTCATAAGTATTTACTTTTATCCTGTTACACATCAAGCCTAGATTTTCTCAGCTTAGGTTAACAAATTTTTACATACAAGGGAGGGGTTTTAAATTCTTCCTCATTCTTAGAATATACTAGTATGTCATCAATAATACAGTAACAAACTTGTCCAAATAAGGATGCATAACACTATTCATCAAACACATGAATGTAGCTAGATAATTATTCAAACTAAATGGAACAACAACAAACTCATAATGCCCATACCTGGTTGTGAATGCAGTCTTGAAGATATCCTCTTCCTCGATGTGTAGCTCATGGTATCCCGATCTCAAGTCAATCTTAGAGATCACTTCTTCTCCCTTTAGCTTATCAAAAAAATCATCAATCATCGGAAAAGGGTACATGTTCTTGATGGTTCTAATCTTCAGCTACCTATAGTTAATGCACAGTATAAGAGAACCATATTTCTTCTTTACGAACAACGTTGTGTGCCCCGAGGTGATATATAGGGTCTAATGTATCCTTTGTCCAACATCTCATTTAACTGCAACTTCAACTCTACCAACTCAGGTGTTCTTATCTTGTAAGGTGATTTTGATGTTCGAGCTACCTCTTAGACTAACTAAATAGAAAAGTCTACCTCCTTGTGCGGTGGCGGCTTTGATATGTCCTCTGAAAATACATCCTCAAATTGCTGCAAAACTGGGTACCTTCTGAACACATCATCATCCTCAAACTCCTTACCCTCATCACTAGAAATGTGTACTGAAAACATCAGACAACCTTTTATTCGACTACACTTAGCCTCATAGTGGTAACCATCCTCACTGATGTAGGCTTCTTGTTTCCCTGCAAGGTCCTCTTTTCACCACTATCATCCACACACTCAATGGCATTGTTGAAGAAATCCAATTTGGTTTTGTGAAGTTATAACCAATCCATACCCAAAATCATACTATATGATTCCAATTGTAATACATTCAAATGTGCTATTGTAGGCATACCATTTAAGTCAAATTCACAAGATCTTACTCAATGGTGAACTTGCTTCTTTGTGCATGTAGCCAACTGTACAGACCAAGATTATGCATGCAAATCTTTTCTCGAAACACACTTATCCACTCGGTGAAGATTAATATAACTATATTTAGATTCAGGATCAATCAAAATAGGAACAAGTTTATCACAAACCTTACTCTCCATCTCAATGATCGATGCGTGATGATTTGCCTACCTGCTTTCCACAACTGCATAAATCTGAGGAATGCTATGACCAAAATCACCAACTATATATGCCTCCTATACACTATAGATATGGGGTCTACTACCACTTTGATACTATGGACAATCCCTCTGATGATGATCCTTACCATATATCCAACACAACAATGGTTCCCTACCATTGCCTCTAGCCTGCTGCTCTCCATGTCCCTTCTCAGTTGTATTGAATCTCTTATACGGAACTATATTATCTTTCTCACTTGCATCTTTAGGTATTCCTCACTTTGGTGGTCATTTTTCTTTAGCTTTCTCATTAATTTTCAAGTCATGTTTTTTCTCAACTTTACTTTTTACTACTCATAACAATGCTTCAACTTCTAGATGACCTCCTTCAACGATCTAGGATCATCGAACTCAATCCAATATCTGTATGCAACTAGAAATCCATTGATGAATCTCTAAACGTTGTCCTTCTCCTCTATGAGGTAAGGCACATATATTGGCAACTCAAATATCTGCTAGTATACTCCTCATATGTCATAGAACCCATCTGCCACCCATAAAACGCCTTAGCTCTGTCATCGTAATACCTATGAGACAAGTTCTTCTTCTTGAAGAGCCTTTCAACCACATGCAAAGTGAAATCATAATCATGTATGTCCTTAAAATTCTTCACGTCTTCCCACCAAATATCTGCTTTATCTTTGAGACTGAAAAGGGTTATCCTTGCTTTCATGTTTTCTAAGTAATCATGCAATCTAAAGAATTTCCTCATGCCAAGCAACCAAGTCTTTGCATCTTACAATTTCTACATCTCTTCAACAAAGGCAAGTGGCTTTGCCTTCTTGAACTCATCTGGAAAGTATCCCCTATCATTCCTCCTATATGAATGATAATTATGATGATCATGATGTCTATAAGAACTAGAACTAGAGTACTAGTTGTGTTTGTCACTACTACTATCCAGAGTGTCCATTCCATCTCTGATAGTGTCAGATCTATCTTAACTATGTCTACTATGATACCTATTTCCATATTCCCAATTAGTTATGTCCTCATGTCCATGATTTGTCTGAAGAGGTCCCTGTCGTTGCAAATATGACAAACTCTGATGTAATATCGCATTGACCTCTAGTTGTTTCTTTTGTGCCTACATGATTTTAACATTCTCTGCTTTGCAACTCCTTATTTCTTCCTTCAGGCTTCTCAATATGTCGGCCAAGTTAGAATATTTCCCCACACCACGTTACCCATCTAACTCATAAGGAGATTCTATGTAGTCTACCACCTTGCTATCCATCTAATCTCTTTCCTTCAAGGCATATAATGTGAGCTAAACCAAATCACCATAAAACAACATACCTTATCATAACTCGGTGAGGATACCTTGTTTGAAAGATCATCAAATCAGCATGAGGCATGTACAACATAACCATAATAACATATAGACATATATCAATAAGTGCATCAAGGCATAACCATCATACTAACTAGGGTCCAGTCATCAATGTAAGACCATATCAACAATGAATGCTATGACCTCATGCATGAAAAAATCAATTAGTCTAGTATAAACATTACCTCATGAAAGTATCCAACTACATAAGAAATGCCTAATCAACTACACATACGCATAACCACATGTAGTCAAGCATAAGCGACCAATTCTTGTAATCAACCTACAAGATTGATGCATGTAATCAAATAACCAAGAATGCAACCAACGTACAAGGATGTAATCAAGCTGTATATAATTGTATAACTAGTCATATACTCATGACGATGCATTCCATAAAATTGACATCAAGTTCCTCATGATAACCTTGCTACTATCATGATTGATATGATGCAGTGCAACAAGCACATGGAACACAAGTGTAAGAGCCACACACATACTAACTGACATGCATGCATGACCAACACCTTCACCCATATTTGTAGCACCAAATATGACCCAAAGAGAGCACAACCATGCTCTAATACCAATCTGTATCACCCCCTTCCAGTTATACCCAAGGTAACCATGCCATCAATGTTAAACATGAGGAGAGATGCCACTACAATCATATTCAACCTCCTATTTCACTTTAGGAAAGTGGAGTTGATAGAACATCACATACAGTCATCCAACATCATCAACAGAACCCTCTGGCGACAAGTCAGCCACTCAGATGTCGTCCCTGGGTCCCACTACTATTCTGCAGCTCTTAGGTCATATTCGCTCTCATGTTAGTGGCAAGGGAGTGACTAGAAACCCAAATTCGCTGTCACAGTCCTAACTACCAGTGACTATGGACCAAAATTGCTAGTTCTATGCCAGTGACCCCGGGATTTAAACCACTTTTCTACCCCAAAATCCTGGCCTCTACACAGTTTTTGTTGTAACTTCCAAAATTCATTAAAAACATGATAACAATGTTTATCAATCAAAAATCACCCTCAGGAGTTGGCTTGAGCATCTCCAATCGGGATTGAAATTTTTTCAAACAACTGACGTTAATGTAACCTATAGGTCTAGGATACTAGACAGAGAATAAACAACTAAAAAAACTTACGAAAAATAATTAGAAGGATCACCTCCTTCTCCATTGAACTATTACATCATCAACTAGGTCTTGCATCCATCCATTTAACAGTTACAAGTAAATATATGAAATAACCATGACATAAACTAGTCATTCAACCATGCTTATAACCAACATAAAGCCATATAAATATTATAGATATGGAAACCATTAAATCCACATATAAATTAGTGCAAAAGTAAGAGAACTTAGCTTTCATTAATCATAGGAAAATCTGACCAAGTTCAAGACTTCCATGTACCACCCGACCGTAGACATGGCTGAACAAAATCTCTATTTTAGCCAGTCACTCCCATGCCATATTCCAAGAATGAATGTGGGATCTCATAGAACAACCAATCCATGAATAACCAAGGGAATCCAGAGGTTAAGCCACCTCTACCTCGATCAAATTGTGATCACATGAAAATCGGTACTCTGATCACAACCGAACAAAGATTGGAATGCCATTTAGAATCCATCACTATCCTTGAGGAATTTTCCATCTCCTTGTGTCTCAATATTTACACAATCCAAACCTAGATCACTAGGAAAACACTAAGACAAATCCCTTAGGCTTTACCATTTAATTGGTCAAGGGATTCCTAGGACTTTTGGAATGAACCATGAGGCCACATCCGCCCTAGATTATGAAATCAATCCTGTAATTCTAAAGCTCAAAAAATTTAATAAACATCCTAACATACCATGGCATCTAGAAAAATTCGATGCTACGTTGAAATACATTGTCATAACCTGACAAAACCATGACACCAACGACAAGAGAACCATACACCAACATGAAAATCCATGAATGATGAAACGAGCTAGGAAATCTACTTCATCCTTCTTTCCTTTCCATGATACTTGCTTTATTTTCCCTTCCTTTCCTTGCTCCAAACAAGAGTGCTGCAAGAAAACTCTAAGTTACCAATATATTGAGAGGGAGAGTGAGAACAATGAGACATATCCAAACTTGAACTGACAAAATGTTGAACTAACAAAATCCATGAACTAGTCTGCATAACCCTTTTTATGAATGAGGCTTCTATTTTTTTCATTTTCCATTATATTCTTTCAATTTCCTCCTCACATACAACCTGTGACATTTCACCTTAATTTTCTCTTGATTTCCTTTATTTTCATAAATAAATGTGCCAAAAGTGTCTTTCTTCCTTTTACTCTCTTTGCCTTAGCCTTTGCCAATTTCTAATCAAAATATGGATTAGAGGAAAAATTTGTGGAAAAATCAATGTTCTCTGAATCACTCCAACTTGAATGACAATGGTCTCAGCGATACGATCCCAATGTAACTCGTTTCACTCAAAATGGATTTTGTATGAGGAAGATATCACGTTCTGTGTCCCTCCCCAAAGGTTAGGCTTTGGCGTGTAATGTAAACGTTTTATGGGTAGGTCGATAGAGTCTAACCCATGACCTCACCTATATAAATCCCATGGCTTACAGTTACACTACAACTCTGGTTCTTAATAGACCAGGGTTGCATGTTATATTTGAAGTGTAATGTGTTTACGGTTGGGGTGAGGAGGGAGCCAGCCCACGGGCCAACCCCCTCCCATGTGATAACTCCACTAGCTTCTAGGCTACAACAAACCATAACCACAACAATAACCATGAGCATAACATTTACTACCACTATATGACACCTCCACTAAACTACGAACTAACAGTTAGCCTAACCATTCCATTAAAATGTGCATAAAGCGCTAATCTAGTTTAACAATTAATTAATTTGAGATTATCCATGATTTAAGCGTAGTTAAGATGGCAGAGCTTTTGGGGTTCCCTCTAATTTTGGTGGTAACTACAGTTTTAGTAACTAGAGTTCCTCTAGTTTTAGTGGAGTTTTACTAGGAGAAACAATTTTTTCCATAACTTTTGCAAAATTTGACCAAATTAGAATCAGGAAAAGGTGTTCCTAGATGATTTTGATGCTCTAAGAACATTGAAGTAGCTTTTAGGAGCAGTAAAGCATTGTAAACAATAATTTTTCTAATATTTATCTAATATAGAGGCCCAAACCATGGAAGATGGACCAAGGAGATGTAGCCCAGGAGGCGTGAATTCCTTGATCAAAAAATTGTGTTAATGTTCATTTTACAATTGTTTGCTATTGTTTGACACTTGATTTTGATGTTATTTTTCTCATGAACTTAACATAAAACATGACAAATTTAGCTAGTTTCATTAACAAACACCTTAACGAAACCTATGCACATGAATCAATTGATAAGCAAGTGTTTTTAATTCTAAAGTTGAAATTAGTAGAACAAAACTAACATTCAACAACATATCAAGTTGCTACCAAAGCAAAGTTTATTTTCTTGATTGCTTGAGATTTATGCAAGGAGAATTTAACTGTGTGCAAGTTTATGTGATGGCAACATCAAGAAGTGATGTTGTTAATTCATATGCCTTAACAAGACTCTTTTATTTAGAGATGTTACATGAGCTTATCATCATGAGATATATGGTGCAAGAGTTGTTTGAAGA
This sequence comes from Pinus taeda, assembly GCA_000404065.3. NCBI lineage: Eukaryota > Viridiplantae > Streptophyta > Pinopsida > Pinales > Pinaceae > Pinus > Pinus taeda. The sequence goes on from APFE031656152.1 coordinate 229,671, forward strand.
TAGGAAGGAGAACACTATACTTCAAGATCAGTTGATGGCCATGAAGGAGGAGAAGCAAGAGCTTTTTGAATAGATGCATGAGGTGGATATTTAATTCCATGATGCCAAGGAAACCCTATCCAATTATGTGCATGAAAATAAGCTATGGAATTCAAGTTTATATTAAATTTCCTCTCAAAATGAATGTTTTGGTGCTTTTGAAAGACACACTAGAGGAATAGGGTCAAGATTATTGATGGAGATGGGATATGAAGGTAAAGGGTTAGGCAAACATGCACAAGGAATAGTTGAGCCCATGGTTGTTGAAGAAAGGCCTAGGTACTTGGGTCTTGTTTATGGACAACATGATGGAGAATGATTCAAAGCCAGGGAGGGACATGAAGGTGTTCCAAGAAGGAATTTCATTACATGTTCATTACCTCAAGCTTTTGAAGTCTGTGTTCATGAGGTATGCAAAAGTTTTATACCCACTTTGAAATGAAGATGCTCATAAGCATACAACTAGTGGAAATGGAAAACAAGAATATGTTGAAAGCTCTAAGGTCATTGAAACCATTGTTGGTATTGCGAAGAGAACCACTAACTCATCAAATTCAGCTCCCCAATAACGCGACAAAGATGAGTGTGAAAGGTATAAATCTGCCTTTAATCAAGTTTGTTTTGATAATGATAAACATGGTAAATGTTCACATAATATTTGGAGAAAATTTACATGTTCCTTTTGTGGTTTGAATAACCATACTATTTCGAGGTGTTGGAAGAGGATATCCATACATAAGAAACTTTGAAAACAAAAGAGATAGAAAGACAAAGGTTCATTAGAGAATGGAAACCATGTTGAAAAGAAGATGCAATTATTTTTCACTCCTTGGCATAAGGAGGGTCATGTTGTAGACAAGTGTTGGAATTTGCATCCAACAAGTCATCCACAATAATTGAAGAATGTGGAGAGAGATTTTGGCAAGAATGGAAAAGAGGAGTCCATAATTGTTGTGGGTCAGGATGATACACATGATGAAGTGCAGCTGAAAGAAGCACCATTGAAATGGTTTGGAAATAGATGGTTAGATTTCTTAACCAACTAAGGCCTTGAATTTCTTTTGATAACTGATGCAAATAAGGCAAGATTTGCATTTCCTTATTGATGCATTTCCTTATTATGGAATTTGTTTTCTCTTAAAAGTATGTTGCATATTGCATGAAGCAAGATGTTGGAAATGTAGAGTTATGTTGACTCACTTAGATGCAACAAAGATGGCAATTTGCAATTACAAATTTGCATGCATGTTGCATTCTTGAACTTGCATGTTTATGCTAGGAAGGTGTTCGAAAGTGGAGTATGTTGACTCATTTTATTGCAACAAATTTGGTCATTTTAGCTCTTTAACTACTCATATATACCAATGGTATTCCTGTACTTGTGATTGTACTTGTGAGAGAGTTGAGAATTGTTATACATGCATGAGATTTTGTGTGTGTGAACAGTGGAATTTGTAATAGTTTCATTATGCTTGAACATGCATGAGGGATTGAATTATGTCGATTGAGTGCTTTGTTAACATTTATGTTGTCAACTTGAGAATGTTGATCATCTGCACATGCATGAGTGTCAGCTTGTGTGGTTGATTGATTGTTACATGTATGTTATATCGACTTGGAAGACTTGATTTTGTCTCCAAAGATGAAAGGTAGATGTGACGAATTGTTTGATTAGAACGTGGAATTCTTTTTGTAAATTGTCAAGTTGTTGTACATGCTTTTTCTTGACTTGAAAGTCAATTGTTTGAAGAAGCATGTCTTATCGACTTGTGTTTAATCAATGATTTATACACAAATATGTAAGAATACATGTTGATGTTCACATGATGTGACATTTGTTTCTTTGAAGAAGAAAAAGGAAGAGGTCGTCAAGTTATATTCTTGCATGAGTGTTTTTCAAGGAAACACCATTAAACTTGAAGGTTGTTTCTTGTGACAAGATGTCGCAGGATTTTGGATGGTCCAAGCTTGAGCAAGAGGCTCATGATTATCCTCCATTCTCAAATCATGACATGAGCAGCCTGTTAATATTGGAGGATGATGGAATCAAGAAGGGAGAGTGGACAAAAATGCCATACGATGTGTTGACGTTAAGAAACAAAAGAGATGGCGAATGCATTCTTCCATATGTGGAATTTGGAACCATGGAGGTAAAAGAATGGTCATTTCTTATCTTTTTATTACTAATATTGAAACTCATTATTGTATTTCACTTACACGGGCTTAACTTGGAAAGTGGTTTCCAAGGAGAGGCTGCTGTTGAATGCATGTGTTGCAAAGGAAGAAAATAGTTCTTAGTGGGAAGGCAATTAGCCATCTTTCCAAGGATTGAGTTATCGCTCTGGTACAACAGGGTGTTTAATCAACAAGTAGCTAGCAAGTGTTGGATTAGGTCAACAACAAAAGGAGAATATTCGTGGAAGTCCCAAGCCATTTGCAAGGCAAGGCATGTCAGTGAGCCTAAGTGGTTGGCATGGAGAGTTTTACAAGAAGAATCAATTGATATAACTTGGGAAGGATAAGATTATTCACCTCTCATCAAATAACCATATTTTGTGGGTAAAAAAGCCTATTAGCGGGAAGAAGTGATCGGAATCTTCATTAGGGGAAAAATTTTCTCAAAAATCAAAGTTCTCAGAATTGCTCGAAACTTATACAACCGCGTCTCCCTCGGCGATATGATTCCCACTCAACTTGATTCAATCAAAATGGAGTTTGTATGAGGAAGATATCGCGTTGTATCTGCTTTGCTAAACCTTGGAATTTTTGAAAAAAATGTACAGTCACTACACAATCAACAGTCTGTACTACTGACGTGGTAGATGACTAGACAGGTCAAGGTTGGTCAATGTCTAATGTGGTTTCTCCAAGTGGCACATTACAATTGGTCTGCAGATGTGGTGATTTGGCATGTTTTTACTGGTCGGAGGTGGACCAATGAGGAGGGGACAAGTGGCAAGCTAGAAGGCCGCCACGCGTCCCTACCGAAAGGTTGGGCTTTAGCGCATAGTGTATAGGTTTTGTGAGTAGGTTAGCGGAGTTGAACCTTAGACCTCACCCATATAAACACCATGAATTACCATTACACCACAACTTTGGTTCTTAATAAACTAAGGTTTCAAGTTATATTTGAAGTGTAATGTGTTTATGGTTGGGGGGAGCAGGGAGCCAGCCCGTAGGCCCGCCCCATCTCATGTGATCACTCCATTGACCCCCAAGATATAGAAAACCATAACCACGACACTAATCATCACTATGGAATTTACTTCGACCATATGACACCTCCACTAAACTGCAGACTAACACTTAGCCTAAATGTGCCATTAAAATGTGCTTAAAGCGCTAATCCAATTTAATGATTAATTAATCTGAGATTATCTACCAGTTAAGGACAGTTAATATGGCGAATCTTTTGGAAGTCCCTCCAATTTCAGCGGTAACTCCATTTTCAGTGGAGATAGCTAGAGTTCCTCCAGCTTTAGTGGAGTTTTACTAAGAGAAACAAATTTTCCCATAATGTTTGCAAAATTCGACCAAATTTGGATCTTGAAAAGTTGTTCCTAGATGATTTTGATGTTCCGAGCACATTGAAGTGGGTTTATAGAGTAGTAGAGCATTGTAAACAACACCTCTTCCAATATTGAGCTGATACAGGGGCCAAAGCCATGGAAGTTGGACCAAGGAGATGTAGCCTAGGAGGGGTGAACTCCTTCATCAAAACACTATGTTAAGTGTTCATTTTGATGGCTTGTTGTACATTTGTTTGGTGTTGTTCAACACTTTATTTTCATGTTATTTTTCTCATGAACTTAACACAAAAGTTCAAAAATTTACCTATTTTCATTCACAAACACCTTAAGGAAACCTATAAATTGCTAAGCAAGTGTTTTTAATTCTGAAATTGAAATTAGCACAACAAAAATAACATTCAACAAGAGATCAATTTTCTTAGCCAAAACACACATGCAGTGATGCCCATTAGGATATATTTGCCCAATAGTCATCCTGGAATATGTGTCCCTTACTCGTGGTCTTATTTTATCTTTATTTACATTTGTTGCATAAAATTTTCACCAGGGATCTTACAATTTTTGTAACTTGACAGCTTTTCATAATTTTTTTATCAATATGCAAGTTGTATCATTCAATACAGAAGCCATTACATATATTTTATAAATAAATCACATACATTTCACCCAAAAAGAGTTATGGTAGTTGGTGCAGTTATGTGCATAAATTCACTCGGGCATTTAAATATTGAGCACCATTAGAAAAAAATAGTATCCTGAAATAACTTTGAAATATGTTGATGCAATGTGTAATGGTAAAACCACCATCATCATAGTAAAAAATAAAAACATAAAATATTAAACACATGTCTTTTAGACTTAACAATGTTATATGGTAGAGGTGCACCAATGCATTATATTGCACAAGGCGCACCAATAAACATAAGTCATTTTTGAAAAAAACAGACAAGGCCAACATGGTTTGAATCTAATTTAATAAGTTGTCCCCATGTTTTACATGTCAAAAACCTTATATATAGTAATACAAAACCATTAAATCTAACATTCCTAAAATGAAAATCCCTAATCCTGAAGTGGTAGAGGGAGTCAAAGCCTAAGTTGAAATTTTGGAGTCACATAAGAACGAAGAAGAAAGGCCTTAAGGTACTATTGAAATTTTCCATTTTTTTCTAAACTTTATTTAAATCTAAATAGGAAAATGTATTGTAAAAATTTTGATTTTTAAAATCAATAGAATTTTTTTAATATGAAGGATTTTTATTTTTCCTGACTTTTAATTAAATCTAATGGAAATTGTGAATAGAATTTTTGATTAAATTAACAGTAAAATTTAAAAATTTTACTATGCAGGGTTTTAAGTGAATCAACATACCTATCAAATTTTGATCTTCTAAATAGTTTCGATGTTCCAAAGTATTATGTTTCTCCCTATATTTATATCTTCTAAATATCTCCCTTGAAGTTTTAAGAAAAATAATGAAAATAGTGAATATCTTATTATTATTTATAACAATGTATGAAGTTGGATTTCGAAAAATAAATTACCACTCATTTTCCAATTTGTAAAAAATAAGTTCGTTCCCTTTTTTTTCACTTTTCAGAACATTGGTGTGTTTCATATTAAAAGGCACTCGTGTGTTTAATAGTAATGTGCACTCATTAAGATAAAATATTCGTGCACTAAATTTTTCTAATGCACAGATATGATATAATTCCTTTTTTATTTTTCAAATCCCAGAAACCGATGTGATTATTATTTAAGCACATCAATGTAGCTACAACTTAAATGCATCTGTGTCATTAGTTTTACAAGAGCATTGATATGCTTTAAAGTTTATCTAAACCTTTATTTTCACAGAAAATGGCATACTCATCTTGTTGGCTTGAGGGGGCTTGACCAAGGTTTAGCATTAATTAGCCAAACCATTCCCTACACTACTGGTCCTTTTGGCATCAACCCGTAGAGTGTGGAATCAAGTGCCACTCGAAGCAATATGGGGGGATGCTGGAACCAAGTTTCCGCACCTTGAGGTTGTTGTGATTTCATTTGATTCCCTCTATCCCTGCCTTCGTGCAGGCGGCTTTGCTCTAAGGCTTGCAAGATAAACCCTCTATTCTAGCCTTTAACAACTTCGCGAAAGTATATGATTGACCTTCGTGTAGCCCTAATCTGTGGCTCAGGTACTTTCCCACTACTATGGCAACATGTCGTGCAGATTCCCCAATTATCCTAAGTGATTTTTTTAGCTCATCAAATACATAAAGTTAACGTCGCGTAAGAAGATACTCATAATTGCATTTGATTATCAATGTAATTTCATTCATTCACTCATCATATCAGAATAATAAGGGAAATTCATACATAAAATATTTAAGCATATCAATAGAACAAAGACACATAAATTGCAGAATAACTCCTTTCATTAATATCTTTCAAATGTTTACAGACTTTGTCCACCCTGCGCACACAGCTGCAGAGGTCCACACACTCAGCCACAAACTTCTACACTAGGCCTCTGCCCACTCAGCTGCAGAGCCTCTATCTAGACTTAGACCCAAGACTTAGAATTCATCTTCATAGCTATCACTCTATTACATGATCTGCCATTCTCTTCATTGATTGATGCCTAAACTACTTAGAGCTTAGCTCTTTTTATACAATCCCACGGTCTGTGAACCATGGGTAGGTCTCTTACAACCAAATTTACATTCCAAAACTAAGGGCAGACTACCCTTTTTGAAACATAACACCTTCGCACTCCACGACCACAAAATGTGGAGTCTTTACAACTATATTACAAAAATTGACTTAACATGGGCTTTTAGCCCCATAACGTCTTTTGGGGGATCCCGCTCCCAACAGGCCCCTAACACAAACATTGTGACTCACCCTCGAGTCACTCGGTAGGCTCGAAGATATTTGCATGAAGCCTGTCCAGCTCGACCCGGATAACCGCAACTTCGGGCGTTCACTAAGCTACTCCCTACTTCATGTCTTCAACTTTATTCTCATTTAGTTCCCCTACGCTTTCAGCCTAAAGCTTTTTTTGTGTCACTTGTAGAGTCACAAGCTTTCCTTCAATGTTTAGTGTGACTATGTAAGCTTCCTCCAGCCAGGGTTTTAGTCACGCCTTCAACACTGCTTCCTTGTGAAGCACTGCATCCACATGTTCCTTCAGCTTCTTGACTTCCTGCAGCTTTGTTAACATCTTTTTCATCACGACGATTCACGCTGTGCCCTTAACTTTGTCATACCACCATTGAAGTTCACGCGCTTCCATCTCTAGCCTTTGAATGTTTGGGTCCTCATGCAAGCTGGCCAGGACCTCAAATGATTGTTCAAATAACTATGTGTAGTCTGCTACTGCACTCTCTACCACCCCAACCTCTTTTGTGACAGTGTTCGTCTGCTGTTCCTTTACCTCTGGTGGTGTTGAAGGTTGCGCCCTCAACTGTAGCTTTGTAATCTATAGGTTTAGCTCCAACTGAACCCACTCCATCTCTGTCCGAGTGTTGTGCACCGCTGTGGCCAATCTATAGATGCAGACATCGACTAGATCCTCCTCTGGAATGGCCAACTCTGGGACCATTCTATATGCCTCCTCCATGACCTGTATGATATTCTTGCTTTAGCTGGTCACCTCTGCCTCATTGGCGATGGAAGTGTTTCTCCGTAGGGAAATTTGTTCATTATTTATCCTTTGTTCGTTGACCACCTAGAGGGCGCGGTGCTTGCAGGTCTTTAGCTTTGCAATTATTTCATCTTATAAGAGGTGCAGTGCTTCATATGGAAGATCTGCTAGGTTCAGTGCAACTCCCTTCAAGGCACTGACAGTGGGCTTGTCAGCCTCATTTTCCATTATCAGTGCTCCATCTAGCAGCACTATCACACTTGAAGCCTTCGTGCGTAGCATATCAGCAACCTCCAATGTGCCAATAGCCAAGTTTGTGGACAACTTACCAGCTTGCGATGCATATGTCTGTAACTCATGCAACCTGGTCTGGATGGCTCCTACAATGATCTGCTGATGCTTTTTAAATTGCTGCAGGGCCTCCGTGGTGACATCTCTGACTGTGTCACAGATTTCATATAAGCTGCCTTCCGTCAATGTGATAGGGTCCAACGAGGCCCTGGTTGCCTTGAATTTGTTTCTGGACCCTCCCTTCTCCAGCTCTGTTGGGCACTTAATGCAGGCAGATGTCTCCTGAGGGTCCACACCATGCTGCTCTATGTCGTCCTCTATGGTCTCAGGTCAAGGAGACTGCACGCCTTTGTCAAAGCCCCGCTCTGTGCCACCTGTATATTTTCCTGCCTCCTTTCCTGCCTGTTCCACATGGGCCTTCTCAACGGGGTTATTTTTCCTCTTTTCGACCAACGGTGCCATCTTCAACTTGGCCTCTTCCTTCTTCTTTTGTGCAATTGCTTCCACCCACCGCCAAGTCCATGGTAGTGTTTCACTCTACCAACCATTTATCAAGCATCATACCAATAACATCATCTATGGCTAGGTACCAAAAATCATACCACTTCTGCACAAGGTCCTTCCATGCCCTGATTGATATCGAATGGAAATCAGCTTTAAACTCAGCATAGCTCTGTAAGTTAGCATATACCATGGGTCAAAATCGCGGCTCGCAATTGATGGCCATCCTGATATTCATTTCCATCAATATCTAGAAGATCTTGTTTTCCCGGAAACAGAACCATTTGTTGGGTTGAGGGGGCATGACCCAGGTTCAATGTTAATTAGCCAAAGAAATCCTTATACTACTGGCCCTTTCGGCATCATCCCATGGAGCGTGGACCAAAACCTCACCCAAAGCATTATGGGGGGATGTTGGAACCAAGTTTCTGCGCCTTGAGATGGTTGTGATGTCATTTGATTCCATTGATCCATGCCTTCATGCAGGCGGCTTCACTCTACGTCTTGCAACATAAACCCTCTATTCCAGCCTTTAATACCTTTGTGAAAGTATACGATCAACCTTCGTGCAACCCTAATCTGTGGCCCAGGTACTTTCACATGGCTATGGCAACGTCCTATGCACATTCCCCAATTATCCTAAGTGATTTGCTGAGCTCGTCAAATACTTAAAGTTAACGCCACATAAGCAGATATTCATAATTGCATTAGATTATTCAATGCAATTTCATTCATTCGCGCATCATATCAACATAATAAAGGAAATTCATACATACAATATTCAAGCACATCAACAGAACAAAGACACAGAAATCAGAGAATAACTCATTTATTAATATCTTCCAAATGTTGATAGACTCTGTCCACCCTGCACACACAGCTACAGGGGTCCACGCACTCAGTTGTGGACTTCTACCCTAGGCCTCTACACACTCAGCTGCAAAGACTCTATCTACACTACGACCCAAGACTTAGACTTATTTTAAGAGCTATCACTCTATTACATGATCTTCCATTCTCTTCGTTGATTGATGCCTAAACTACTTAGAGCTTAGCTCTTTCTATACAATCCCATGGTCCGGAGACCATGGGTAGGTCTCTTACAACTGACTTTACTTTTCAAAACTAAGGGCGAACTACCCTTTTTGACACATAACACCTTCACGCTCTGTGACCACAAAATGTGGAGTCTTTACAATTATATTACAAAAATCGAATTAACATGGGCTTTTAGCCCCAAAACTGCCCTTGGGGGATCCCACTCCCAACATAGCTTAAATTATCCTTTAGGATGCATACACATGAGTTACAATAATTCATAGTATGCATTTTCCACTTAAAATCACCTTATTCTTGAAAAATGTTTTGAAAACTGTATTGAAATTCAAATTGTGGGTATATGGTGCTTGAAATTAATTTTAGGTATATACACAAAAAATTATTGCTGATTTTCTTCAAATGCAAGGAGAAAATCTCATATTATGAAATGGCTAATTCTTCAAATTCCATCTTGTTCCATATTGATCAAAGTTCTTCTTGAAGTTGTTCCTTTCCATCTCCAGTAAGTTCAAATTTTATTTATATTTCGATTATATAATTGAATTTATTTTTTATCTATGTCAATCCGAATAAAAAACTATCGAAATTTGTAGGATATTGATTCAAAATCAAGTTTAGATGCAAAGAGTATTCCACCAGTTCAAAAACATCAAAATCTCCTACCATGAGTAGCATATTGCAAGCAGTTTTCAGATGAAAATGGAGAACCACTTTACCCTACAAATTATAACATGCCATATTCCAAGTGGAATCATCGATTAGATATGGAATAATGATTTGGTATACTGTAATTTTAATAAACCAATTGCATTGAGCTTAGTAAAATCATTGATGTAGTAATGTTGAATATTTTTTGAAACTAGTATTCTTGTGATGATGAGCGACCCACCTACAATATTCTTGTGCACCCCAGTAGAATCTCAAATTGAGAGAAGGATGCATTAAGAGAAAAAGGAGAGGAAGCATAACATGAATTGTTGAATCAAACACTTACTCAGTTTTCAATACATCTAGATTCACCAATTAGGAATGACTACGAAAATAGTAGTTGTTCATCACAATTTTTCAATGGATGAAATCAAATAGAGGTTTGGATGGATAATTACATACAAGATAATACTTTGATGGAGATAATGTTGTTATATGAATTCCAAAACAATGAGCTAGGTGATTATACTCATATCACTAATACTTTTCTTGAAATCCTAAAAGGAAATTCCACCACCCTTGTCTTTGGAATTAACGTCTAGTCAAAGTCTACCAAACTTGGGAAACGATGTTAGTATACAAATTTAATGAAAATTTTGGCATGTTGAATGCATGTTTCTTGAGAATATGAGGTAATTGACCACAATCAATTCCCTTATATTTTGAAAAATCTTGTCACACAATCAAAATTAAAAATTGTCAATTTTATCAAAGTTAAATATTTACATTTACATTTATATTTCTAACCAATTGTAGGTTATTCAAAGATAGAGTTCTTCTGAATAATCATGTCTTGCTTGGTCGCTGGGAAAAGGCAAAGAAATTGTTGAAAATGTTGGG
>APFE031656155.1:0-12477 GCA_000404065.3 Pinus taeda
TGAATTTGATGAAAATGTTTACAGTGTTTGGCTTCATTTGTTCAAATCTTTAAAGGTCTTCAAAATTGAATTGTGCGAGTTAATTGTTGAAAGAATTGAAGACGAGATTCAATGGTTAGATGAGCAGATCCAGTCCTATGATTTCCAAGACCCCAAAAAGTTCTTGGAAATCCTTCCTCCATTGAAACAAGAAATCATAGAATCGCCTACAGTCATTTACATTGACAGTGTGCAGCTGGAAGTATGCATTGCAGAGTTGGGGCAGCTAACAGAGTCTGTCTTCCGTGATCCTATTGCGGCATATATGACCATGTTTTTCAGTTTGATGGACAAATCAGGCTGTCTTTTCCGTGACCAGGGTCTTTACTTACATGAAGGGCTGCCAGCAACTGCATCTGTGACCTCGTGGCAGCATTCTCAAGCCGCTTCATTTTCAGGTTTACTTGAATGGCTAATTTGGCATTTTAGGATTACCTGATCTAGTGTTTGTACAGCAAGGTAGGGTAGTTTTGTAAATAAATAAGCAGCGATAAGAGCAGCATTTGGTTTTAGTTTGCTTGAAGATTGTTAAGTTGTTTTTTCAGTCATTTCAGTTTGAGATCAAATCAGTTTGAGTTGTGTCGATGATGACTCCATTGCCCAATGGGTGGAGGCACTGTCTGCTCTCCCAAAGTTCTGCGGTTCTTGGCACCTCCACGGAGCGGCAGCTGCCATCCCAAGTGGAGCCGATGTTAGACTCTGTCTCACGTCAGAGATTGATTCTTCTTCAAAACCCTGTTTTGGAGAAGAAATCATAATGTATTGTTTTAAATTATGTAATTTATCTTCAGCTCTTCAAAGGCAACAGCGACTTCAAAGCTCCTATCTACACAAGCACAATTCAGAATATCATTAGCAATCAGAGGCAAAAATCTATGTGGAGAAAATACCAATTGCAGCAGTATCAAGTGCACAAGTTCATGGTGGTATTTTGAAAGATGGTACACGGATGGTTATAAAGATGCAACACTTGCAAATAGAGACAATGATGCGTTATGGTCTTCATAATCTTGCTTGGATAGTTTATGGAGATAATAAAAAGGAACCTTGAAAAGAATAATTCAGACATATTGTAAGCCCCTGCCTACAAAATAAGCAGTGTGACCCTCCTTCATCAGGTACAGATGATAGTCTTTACAAAGCCTGTGGTATTGATGAGTGCGCTAATTGCCTTCTAATATGTGATGCCTGTGATGAAGCATATCATACATATTTCCTTTCACCTCCAATTGAAGAAATTCCAAGTGGAAAGCTGGTACTGTACTCCTTGTTTTGCAACTGGAAAGGAATCGCCAGAGGTTGACTCATCCCATCGAAAAGAGGAAAATGTGCAAGGCATAGAAAACATTGTATATCACTGTGTTGTTTGTGAGCGGCTTGAAATAAATAAAAAAAAGGACTCATCATTCTTCAATCATGTACTGCAATCTTCTGCGCCTACCTCATTTAAAAATATACACGTTGGAATGAAGATATGACTGCTGGAAGTGGGATGAAGGTTGCGGTTGGGATATATCAGTGCGGAATACCAGAAGCCCTCTTACAACCATCAATTGGGCAAATTCCATTGATTAAATTAAATTACAAGTGTTTTAATTAGCATATTCAATCAAATTGCAATTAGAACTGGGAGGCATCGAGTTATAGAAGATAAATTTATGAGACAAAGGCTCAGATGCGGATGTGCCTCCAATGGATGATGAGAAATTTGAAAATGAAGAATTACCAACAAATGCTTCTGGTCTAGCCGAGGTTTCTCGATCTATCTATGATATTGAGGAAGCGACAACACATATTTTGATATATTCTTGAACAAGAAAAGATTCAATTCTGATTCTCGACTCCCTTTCATAAGATTTTTGCAAATTCTGGTAGTGCATCATCCATCTAAAAGGTGTCGAATCGGGAGTGGGGAGATAATTGTAAATTTTGATAAACTTTGGCCTTCATATCCATAGTCAGTTGATACTAAACAGACTGCAGGGCTTCCTGGAAAAGGTGCATTCCAGAATCTGCACATCTGTGGAAAAGAAGTCCCTCGTGGGTAATGGATTTTCTGCCGTGGCAGCAAAAATGACACTCGAGGATTTCGCTGTGGCATCTGGCTGCTTTTTCATTCTTTGTCAGTGACGATCGAAGACGGTGAAAGCACAACTACATTCACAGCAATTTGTGATTTTGTTCACAATTTTTTGTTTTATCTGCGAAGAGTGCCGTCAACATTTCTTTAAGATGTGTTCCAGCGTTAAGAAACCTTTCAAAACTCGATATGACCTTGTTCTTTGACTCTGGAATGCACACAATTGGGTTAAAGAGAGGTTGAAGATTGAAGAAGCTGCTCTGGGAACTGGTGTTCGAATATTTCCAAAAGTGATATGGCCACCGAAGTAGCTTTGTGCATCGTGTTGGATCTCCTCTAGCAAGAAACACAATAGCACACATGTAGATGTTGTTTGGAACAAGAGGGAAGTCTACCAGTTCCTTCTTAACTACTATGGGCAAAACATGAATGGAAAGACATACACCATGCAGAGTTCGCTGGAAGACCTTGGTATCATTCGTTTGTCTGTCTACAATGTTTTATCCAGTCGATATCTGATCGAGAATTCTTAATTCGAGTTTCCTATCTGGAAATTTATAATGAAGAGATCAATGACCTCCTTGCTCCAGAGAACTAGAAACTCCAAGTTCATGAAAATTTAGAGCCTGGCATATTTGTTGCAGGTCTAAGAGAGGAAAGTTTGGTTCCTAGAATTAATAAAACTTTCAGCCACAACTTTCAAGAGATGACTGTTGCTGGAGAAGTTACCCTAGATGAACATGGCGTGGATTTTGACAAATATGGTCAAGTTCAGGGAAACTGGACAGTTGCAGATGAAATCAACCAAGGAATGGATCCTATAAATGAGGGGAACATGTTTCAGCAACTTGTAAGGGCTGCAAGTCAACCCAACACACCACAGTGTTTTTTGTTGACGCCAAAATTACTTCCAGATCAAGATTATACAGATGCTTGCAGTGTCTTGAATATTATGAATGGACCGTGGATCGAAAAGACATCAAAAGCTTGGAGTAAGGGTGTGAATTGGGGAACTCTGGCAAAGGAATCGTGATCTGTGGGAGACTGAGTTACTCAAGAAGCGATCTGAGTATGCCATGTTTAAAGAAGAGCCTCTCGTGAAATCCTAAGTTACGAGGAGAGTGGAGGAAGCCAGCCTATAATGCACTCAGGAAACTTCTGAAAATGAAAGTGGATTCCTCAGAGGATTTGAAATTACCCATGGAGAACATCCACTGAGCCTCGGGACGAATAGTGTATGGAACCAGCTCTTTCAGGATACAGAGATAGTTGAACAGATTAAATGTGAGGTAAAACGTACACATCCAGATATGCATTTTTTCTCTGGAGATTGTACATTTGCAATTGAAAATCAGGAAGCATTAAAGCGCATCTTATTAATTTTCGCAAAGTTGAACCCGGGGATTAGATATGTGCAAGGAAAGGATTAAGTCGTAGCACCATTATTTTATGTGTTCAAAATAGATCCAGATGAAACTAACGCAGTCAATACAAAAGCAGATACGTTTCAGTTGCTAAGTGATTTTATGGGTCCTCGCCTATCACCGAAGGAAATGCTCAAAATCAACCTCAAATTTTAAAGCTGGTGAAACAGTTGCGTGGCTGCCCTGTTTAGCGCCCGATTTTCGTGATGCATTCTCTTATCAATGAGAAATGCCAAGTCAAGATACGCCTAAAACAGAATGAGGATATCCATCATAGTAAGAAAACAGGAACCAATCTCCTATTTCAAGACTTCAGTTAGTGATTTAAAGGTAGCTGCGCTCCAGCAGTTATTCCATGTGTCGGCCATAAGAGGATTTTTAGAGGGACATTGTATTATTTTAGGATAGAAAGCTGTTCTCTTTTCTAATTTATTGTAATTGTTCAAACAGCGCCCGGATTGTGGGTCGATCTGTTGTTTTTGTTTTAGGATAGTTTATAAAAATTCATTTGTAAAAGAGAAAGAGAGTTATTCAGGGGATTTTTTTTTGAGTGCTGGAGGAGAGCTGAGCTCCATTGTACAGTCTTTGACAGAGGGATTTTTAATGAAAATTTCACAGCTCTGATTTCGGAGATTCATGTGGTATGTTAATTTAGCATAAGTTTTCCCTTTGTCTCATATGTAAACTGTTATGTTTCATTCACCTCATGATCATTTCTAATTGAGCAAATGAAGTGTTTAGGTAGAATTCATAGTATTATATGCTCTGCCTATAAGTTTGTTCAATTCAATGTTTTCTTCTGTTTGACAAGGATTCAAAGTTATTGTTTGCCCTTGTCAGCTCCTCACCAGTCTTGCCATCCCACATAAAATCTAGATTTGATGCTAAATTCCTTGCCTACCTTGCCTCAGTTGTCAACCTGTGTTGTTCATTATATTTCTTTGTTTGAAGCTGTGATTTTGCCCATGCAGCCCAGAAAAACCCCGTTATTTAATTAAAAACCCCAAATCAAATTCTTTTATCAGTTTACTAGCCTAAAATCCTTGTTCCTAATTGGTCAACTCATCCTATTGAAAAATCCACCGAGTTTGACTCGAGAGAGCCTTCTCATACCTCGTAGGGCTAGCTACGAGGTGAAATGGTTTGATGTTGCCTTGAAGGTTTGCCTTTCTTAGCCTGAGGTGAAATCTCAAGTGCTAACAGCGTAGACTTTTAAGGCTTTTGGGATTGGATAAAGCCCTTATTTTGTAATGAGTACTAGGTAGTATTCCTTGTTTTATAGATCCATGGTATGTGGACCATGGCTTTTGTATATATGAATTATATAAAAAGGTTATGTAATTCTTTTTAAAGGATATCGAAAGAAGCAAGTAATGAAATATCATAAGTGAATCTCTGTTTTCGCATCTGTAGTTTTGGAGAAGGATCTGCAAATGAGTGTGCAAAGATCTTGAAGAATTTGCATTTGAGTGCACAGACCACCTGCAGCTGGGTGTGTAGGTCATAGTAGTGAATGTAATTGAAGATTTGTTTAATAAAGAAGAATTTTTGGCAAAGTACTGTATCTTTGTGTATGTTCATTGTCTACTATTATATATCTCATTATGTATGCTTATTATGCGAAGACATGTAAGATATATTGTTATGTGTTAGAGTTTATGCGTTTTTGTAAACTAATCATCTACACAAAGTTCTTATGCATGTGAAGTTATAATATTGATATACAGTAGAAGTAAATACATGACGCATCTTCACGGATATCCCTTCGGTTGTGGAAACTTGGTTCTTCAACATCCCATAACTGCTTTGGGTGAGACTATGACCTATTTACGAGTCATTGTTAAAAGGGCCAGTAGTTGAGAGTTTTTTTGGTGCACAACACACTTTGAACCTGGGTCAAGCCCCCTCAAATCAGAAAGAAGCTAGTGAAGAAGGGGTAGTTGAGAGTCCGATAATTTCCATTCCAATCTTCACAGATACAACTTGTTATATTGGCAAGTCAATACCTATGAAATGGATCAATGTCTATTAGGTGTTTGCACACAAAGATGTGCCTGAAGATGAAGAGGACAACGAGGTGTATTGTAATGCCAAGAAATCATGGGTCCATAAATTAGTAATGCACCCTG
The DNA here is from genome assembly GCA_000404065.3 of Pinus taeda. NCBI lineage: Eukaryota > Viridiplantae > Streptophyta > Pinopsida > Pinales > Pinaceae > Pinus > Pinus taeda. The sequence continues at coordinate 5,673 of APFE031656155.1, forward strand.
TCATTCTACCATGTGTTAAAGATAGTTAATGGATAATCAAGAGAGCATAGACACAAATGATATGTTTGTCCAAGATTGCCATGGTTTAGATATAACAACTTACACATATCCTTGCATCACCAAATATTATAAGATGTTAGGCTGCCAAGTGCCTCCTATAACTAAATGGTTTTGTAATTTTCCTCTTTCCAACAAGGATATCCTTAAATAATTGTTGGAAAGAGTCTAGTAAGTTCTGATTTAGATATGATGGGATATATGAAACTGAGTTATTAAGAAAGACATATCAAATGGCAGCAACAATGTGTTGCAGATTGTATAGTAGGAAAGATGCAGATTTTTTCGAAGATAATTAGGTGTCGATTATGTACACTTGTACTTATGATGGGAGTATCTTTAATTGGTAAGATATTCTAGTGGAATCCATCACGATGAATATAAAATAACCCTAGAAGCGAGCAAAAGGAAAACAACCCAAATTTCTATATGACATCGTATTTGCTAGATGCCATATGTGGAAGATGTCAGTTTGAGCCATTGGGATGGAGGTGGAACTTTGCTCCAAACATACCACTTGTACACATTTAATACATAATTCTATGGGATACTAGCTATAGGGGTGTGTACCACCAAATTACTAAGAATTTTATTTCACCTCTATATCATATATTTTTCAACATGAAGTCCTCATTCATGTCGAATAGAGCAAGGGTAGCATTACAGGATATTGTAGATTGGTTCACACGCCTAGATTCAACTTATATCAGGGTATTCAGAGCATGCAAATCTCCTCATTAGCTTCCTATGTTTGTTATAAATAAAATAATCTTGTAGGAAGTTGCATACCAGATCACAATAGGGATCACAATAATGTTATCTTGAGAAAATAAGGTACAATGGCCTTCCTTCCCAATATATGTAGGGAGAATTACGTTCACAGCTTCCAAGAAGAAAAAGCAAAAGCTAGTGATCTAGAACATTTCAAGTTTGGTACACTGAGCATTCACAGATTGATCCCAGGGTATATTTATAAGTCATTGTAAACAAATAAAGTACACATTGTTGAAATATGTAACTAGGCTTCGTATTCATAATGACATATGTAATCATGATTTTATGTATTTGATGTAAAGAGGAATCAAATTATTATTGTTATTCTTGAGGCATGAATTTCATGCTCAAGGTTATTTTATTTATAGGTCAAGCACCCATTGAGTGCTTCTAGGACTTTTCATTGAGTGTAAAAGTCATAAGAGTCATTGTCATGTATGGAAGACCCTTTTGAGCATGTTACATATTGTAAAGAAAAATTATTTGAGTCAAAGGCCCTGTTAGACCTTGTCAAACAAAAAGCATCAAGTCGGCATTCAAGAAAGAACAAGTTAGCCTACAAGGTGACAAGTCAACCTTATGAAGGGGCTATTGACTTGCTAGAAAGACTATATATAAGTGAGCCCAAATTAATTTGGAGGATCATCAATTCAGCTCACAAGAAGTTCGATCTAAAAGGAGAACAAGACCTAGAAGAAGAAAATAAGAGAATAATATGAGGAGAAAAATCGAAGCTAAGAAGATTTTTTTTTGGGCCAATTTCTCTCACATGTGTGGACTACATCTAGGGTTTCTAAAGTGAAAAATTACATACCTCAATAGAAGCCAAAAACTAGCATTTAAGGATCACTCATGCAAGCCAAATTCATGAGAAGAAAATTCCAAGCAAAGAGAAGGAGATAAGCCTCTTAATTCTGCCCTAGTCAACTCAAATGTGGGAAGTAACAATCATTGTAGGAGGCCAAAAATTGCAAGCTGAAATTACAATCAAAATTGTAGGTCTAAAATCTTGGTCAAAGGAGAAGTGGAAGCTGCTAGAAGGTAAGTTTAACTTGGATTAACTCCATGAGAAGTAATATCTTCAAGGAGGAGCTTTGACTTAGTCTTGGAGGAGTCTTGGTAAAGGGTCATAAGTATTGGAAATTTTCAATTGAATTTCTATAAAAAAAGAAGAGTTTTTGTGGGTTTTCTTCTCAAGAAGAGATGTTTTGGCCCTAGTTGATAGCCTATACCTTGTTTTCTCTTGTCTCATTATTCTTTATTATTTGGTATTTGTTTCATGGTAAGAACACTAACTATAATCAACTAAAATAATATGATAATAAAGTTAAATGAAAATACATCACAAGAAATTATCAAAGAAGAGAATTCACCTAATTTAGTTGCCCTAGATTCCTCAACATGGAATTAGAGCTAAGATGAAAAAACAAGGGAAGGCGGCTTGAAGATCATCCAAAAGAGTATCAAGGAAGTCAAAACATTAAAGAGGATATCATACCATCTAAGGGACCAAGAAAACTAAGAAGCATCTAAAGGAACCATCCATCACATCACAAGAATTACTTCATCACATCTCAAGGAAAAGAAGACCGCAAAGACTCTACTTTCAAGGGGGAACCTACCTCCACTCAAGCAAAGAAGGACTCTACGATTGAAGGACTTGGGGAAACCTCAACATCCTACATTATCATCCAAGGAAGTAAGAAGAAGTGCTACCATCATCAAAGACATCAAGGTGATCTCCCTCACACTGAAGAAAAAGATCACATCTCAAGCATATTTGAAAGACACCTATAGAAGAAGAAGTATTGTCATATTCAAGGAAGAAAACATCATATATCATCATCAAAATCAATAAGGCATTAAGTTGAATATATCATCATCAAAGAAGCATATTCACTTTTCAAGTAAGTACCTTTATATCTATGTTTGAATCTACTATCAAAATGACTTCATTTTGCAAAGAAAAAAATAAATTGGTTGGGTCATCAAATTTCCTTGCATGGAAGAAGAGGGAAGATTGTGCTTGATGAATAGTGTGTTGCATCCGTATTTGGATAAGTTTGTTATTTTTTTCCTTGATGACATATTGGTATATTCTAAAAATGAGGAAGAGCATGCCGAGAATTTAGCAGCAATGTTGAGGTTGTTGAGAGATAATCAGCTATATGCTAAGCTCAACAAGTGTAGTTTCTTTCAGACTGAGGTACACTACTTGGGACATGTTTCCAAGGAGGGCATTGCAGTAGATCTAGAAAAGATAAGAGCCATCATGGAGTGGGTAGCTCCCAAGAATGTAGAAGAGGTGAGGTCTTTCATGGAGTTGGCAGACTATTATAGGAGGTTCATCAGGAACTTCTCACAGATTGATTATCCTATCACATCATTGCGGAGGAAAGGTAAGAAGTTTGAATAGACAGAGGAGTGCGAGGCCAATTTTGAGCATCTTAAGAAGTTGTTGACACATGCTCTAGTTTTAAAGATTGCAGATCCAGAAAATGATTTTGTAGTATGCACAGATGCTTTCAAGAGAGGACTTGGTGGGGTCCTTTTGCAAGATAGACAGGTGGTGTGCTATGAGTCACGAAAACTGAATGAGCACGAGCATAACTACCTGACGCATGATCTTGAGTTAGCAGTGATCATACATGCATTAAAGATGTGGAGGAACTATCTTCTTGGAAGGAGGTTTGTATTGATGAGTGATCATATTAGGTTGAGGTATTTGTTTGACCAGCCAATTCTAAGTGCCGTGAAGGTTAAATGGTTAGCCACGATTAGTGAGTTTTATTTTGAGATCAGGGACATCAAAGGAAAGAAGAAAATGGTGGTAGATTCTCTTAGTAGGAAGATACAAGTAAATCACTTAGCAGTTATGAGCTCCTATGGGATAGACTTATAGGATAGGATCTTGCAAGCAGGTCAGTGTTAGGACTCTATATTGTCTACTTTTGACCCTACATTTTGTTATGATATTACCCTTTTTAGCCTATGAATAGAAACCCTTGATATCATTTTTGACCTCATCATCCCAAGGTATGAAGTAACTCTCCTCATTTGCTATATGATTAATTATTCAACACATATTCATGTTATCTTTATAATTAATCTTTGAAAATTGGCTAAGTCGCTGACAATTGATTGGAATTGTTCAAAGTCCACAGAATCATAATTCACAGTTGCTGCAACACCAGGAACAACAACTGTGTAGTTGCTGCAACACCAGAAGCAACAACTGACTAAAGCAGGAAAAGTCTTAATTTGCAAAAGATGAAACAACAACTGTCTGAAGCTGGCAAGACTATACTCGGCCGATGATTATAAAGCATGATCAGCCAATTTAGCCACAGACGCGGGAACACCAGGAACAACATGAAGTGTTTTAAGGGACAGTTAAGACTTACCGAATCAGCGACAACAACAGAATAACTAAGGATAGTACGAGGACCCCAAGGAGATAGATGAAGACCACCCGTTTTGCAACAACGGAAAGATCCGATTAACCAAGGATGACAAAGATATACATTGTTGTAACAGTATGCTGTAACAGGAATTAATTTCCAATTTTTGTACAGAAGAATTAAACTATAGGACAATCTATTGTAATAGATGTCTCCTCTATAAAGAGGAGACATCTACAGTTGAAAGACTAGCATGTGATACTGGAATATTGTAGTGCTGAAGGTCAGAACCTCTGTAGTAATTGAACTATTGGCAGATGAATAAAGCATTGTTCTGAGCATTTTAACTTAGTATTTGTGTGCAGGGGAATCTTGTGAGAGGGACAGGGCCCACCTTCTTCACAAGATTCACCCATTCCTTTCCTGTTAAGTGTGTGTTATTTCTGTATGTGTTTAGCCTTTCTTCTGATATTTCCCTTTTGCTGATACGTTGTTCCTTTAATCGATTGGTGCTGTGAGAAGTGTGTCACCTGTGAATAGGATTTTTGGTGTGTATTGGCAACTGGTCACGGAGGCAGGTGCTGGACGTCCTTATTCTGAGGACAAGGTCCTGGTCCTCTGTTACAAACAACCATCATTTTTCCGCAGATTTGTTACCTTTACTCAATTCCATTTCATTTCTGCAATAGTTTAAGACTGCTGTAACGCAGAGTAAGCGTTTGATAAGAATTAGATTTGTTGTACTACAACTTTTAATACTTTTGAAATTAAAGTGCATACAGTACGAGGTCACTTTGAAACAAAAGGACCTTCCCGGGTTGACAAATTAATGTGGTACTTGACTGTTTAATCAATAAACAATTCAAGTGACCAACATTTTGGCGCTGTTACGGGGGAAGGCGACTAATTTTTTTTTTAAGGCATTAATGATTTTTCTTTTGAATAACAGGTGCATGAGAGGATGCAAGAAAGCGAACTTCACAGGCGGTAAGGGCACAGGAGGCGGAAGAAAAACTTTTATTGACGAGATCATTTCAAAAGCCGAGACATCTCAGAGAACGAGTTCCCGAAGACCCCAAATCCAGTATTCCGCTCAAACAGATCATCAAACGGAGGAAGTACTAGGGCCTGAAAGGAGGCTAGAAACACCAGAGCACATTGAGGAACCAGTAGAAGAACCTGAAGAAACAGAAGATACTGAAGACAAAGCCAGTGATTCGGGGAGAAGAACAATGGAGGATAACAGAGCAGAAGGAAGGGGGGAAAACTCACTTTCCACCCTGGAATTTCCTATTGGGGACCTCCCAAGGGGAGCAACCCCTATGAAAAATATTCCACCCGCGGCATTGCCTAATTTCCATGGGTTATCCTCTGAAGATCCCGATGAGTTCCTCTTTGAATTTGATATACTGTGTAGAAGTTATGATTATGTAACTCCTGCTCAGAAGTTAAAATTGTTTCCAGCAACACTGAAAGGGAACGCATTAAGATGGTTTATGAGCCTAGGGGCTCAGGTAATCACCACATGTGATCAGATGAAAGAAAATTTTCTGACCAAATATCAGGATTACTGTCGAACAAGAGAAAGGAAGAAAGAATTGTTCAAAATGGTTCAGAAAGAGGACGAGAATCTGGAGGACTTTGTAGAGAGACTGCAATATAATCTGCAGCGATCAGATCATCCAACCATGAGTAAGGATATTCTGAAGACAATACTACTAAAAGGAGTACGAGATGACTGCCTAGATATGTTAAATATGCTTGGAAAAGGGGATATTTCCAAAGAACCATTTGATGAGATTATCAACCTCTGCATGAGGTGTTCCAGAGGAGCAGCAAGCAGATCTAAAACCAGGGACAGTACATATTCAAGAGTCCAGAAGTCAGCAAGCGGAGGAGAAACACGAGCTGAAATAGGTAATCTGCTTGAAGAATTTAAAACTGAAATGTTAAGCTCCTTTGCTTCACAAATTGATGCTCTGCAGGTTAAAAAGAAACAGGCAGAAGCAGAAGCTGCCCTGGCTATCTTTTGCTCCAAATGTAGAGGAAAGCACCCACTACGGGAATGCCCATTGGATAAGGTGCCAATTTGTACCATTTGTGAAAAGGATCATGAAACTCAGCAATGCCCTTCTTTGTCAGGAATAAAGGCAGCGTTGCAATCAATTGAAGAAGAAGCTGAAGCAGTGTACCTGATGACACAGAGGAGGCAATGGCCACAGAGACAAGGTATGAGTTCTAACACGTCATTTAGTCGTTGGAATAATCATTCTCCTTTTCAAACAAATTTCCCACCCATGAATCAAATGCAATACCCACCCTTTAATCCGATGCAATTTCCTATGCAGCAACCAAATCCTCCTTTTACTGACCCTACTATGTGGAATCTGTTAGCGCTTGGAATTCATCTAGGCTGAGATAGACAAACTCTCAAGGCTACATCAAACCATTTCACCTCGTAGCTAGCCCTACGAGGTATGAGAAGGCTCTCTCGGGTCAGATTCGGTAGATCTTTCAATATGATAAGCTGACCAATTAGGATCAAAGATATTAGGCTAGTAAATTGATATGGG
>APFE031656155.1:14746-72788 GCA_000404065.3 Pinus taeda
TTATATAAACATCAAGACACAATATTTTTTTTGCCATTGGTTTGCTTTATAACCTCTCAAATGATTGGAAAAGGATTTTGATAAAACCATCCTATAGAAACTTTTATCAACTATTAGACTATCTATAATATTAAATATCATCAACCAAAGACATTAATTTAATATATAAAAAATAATAATTATCTATTATCCACCCCATTAATAGTTTTATCCCATAAATACTTTTTTCATCGGTGATAAGAGAGATTATGTTAGGTAATTTGAAATAATAAAGCTTAAGAGCAACAAGATATTGATTAATATGTCTATAATACAAACATAATTTCAACTATGATACATATGGAAAGTTTCATAATTACATAAAAATAGTGATAGAAATAATTGTAAATTTATAAAAATAAGCAAGTCTCAAAAATCAAAATACAAAATAGAAATCCTTCATTTAATAAATTTTAAATACAAAACAAATAGGAGTACTACGACAAGAAAATACTCCTCTTCATTTATAAATAACTAGCGTAGATCTCTCTCTCGAGCATAAGAGAGTCAAATTCTCTCTCCCTCTCTCTCTCTCTCTCTCTCAAAACCTCTTTAAGTAAAGAGATTTGATCCTCTCACCACTTGATCCACAAGGTTGCTTTAGTTATTAGCCTTTGAATAGACTACATTGCAGAAAAATACCATGGACAAAAACCATGGGTTAGGAGTACCATGGGAAAAAACCATGGGCAAGAAAAAACTATGCACCGGAGAATTTTATGTTTTTTAAATTTTTTATTTGATTTGATTTTGTTTTATTTTGACTGAGTTGAAATTCCAAATATTATAACATATTCCCCAGGTGGAAAGGGTCTCTTGGCACAAAATCTAACAACCAAGAATATATTAAGAGGACCCTAGAATAAAATACCTAATTATGACATTTCTTTTCAAGACTTCAAGCCTCTCTCGCTTGTTTTAATTTATGAAAGAAAATTGATGAGAAAAAACTAATAAATTAAATAAATATTAAATACAGAACCATGGAATCTAACAAAACTATGTGCAAAAACTAGCAAATTAAATGAATATAAAGTACAAAACCATAGAATATAACAAAACTATTGACCATAACATTTTTTCAAAATTTATTTTAACATAAACGAATCTAGGGACTAAAAAAGAATGGTTTGGTAAGTTCTAACTATGAGCGATAACATTTTTTTTTTAAGTTATTTTAACATAATCATATTTAACAACTAAAAATGAATGGTTTGGTATGTTATAACCATAAGTGATATTTATATATAATATTTAACTAAGTAGAATTAAAAAAAATTCACATTAATAATTTATTTCAACTTATTTAAATTGATCAACCATACTTGTTACTGGGAAACATTGACTCAGATACAAATTTAATGATCCAACAGAATAATAAAATTAATAAAAAAATAACAAATATCAAGAAAGAATATCTAAATTTAACTATTAAAATTTAACATAAAAATAAATTTACTATACAAAACCATATATATTATGCATTAAAATAATTAATATAAAACATGACTACATATAATAATCATTTAATGAATGCAAATACAAATATGAGATAGCCATTATATACTTTAACAATAATTATGGTAAATAATATATACTAGCCTAGATCCATCTTAATTTCGGATATACCAACACCCTAAAGGGATCAAATGTCTTTTATAAATTAGTAATGTGTATAGATATTTTATATATTTTTTTACTTATAAATTAGTAGTTAAATAATTTAGTTAATTTTTTTTCTCACAAACTAGCAATTTAATATCTAGTTCAACTATACTTTTAAAATATATTATTTCTATTATTATAAAGATTAGTTTTCTATTATAATGGATTAAAGATAAATTTTTGAAATTTTTCTCTTTAGATTTTGTCTTCAAACACATGTTGTAGTATTTATGGTTCTGCAAGTAGCAATAGTTTGAGACAACCCTCTATTTTTGTCTCTATATCCAATGGAGATCAATTCAATATCCACCATCTTGTTACCCAACCATGAAAACAATAACCCAATAACTATGTGGAAAATGATACAATAGATCCCAAATTTGAGGTCCACTCATGTCACATCCAAGAATATATACAATGTATGTGGGATCATGTGCTCATCTAGAAAATGCAAAGGCTAAATCAAACTTGAATTCGGTGCCAAGTGTTTCTTCACTATTGTATTTTCCAACCTAGAGGATCAAACATGGGTATTCAAGAAAGGCTTATGTGAGAAATGGAAGCTTTGTTGATCACTATAAGTATTAAGGAATGGCCAATGTGAGTAGCTAAAGCCTATGAGCAACTACCTATGAACCATAGTATTTGACAATTTTAATGATGAATGCTTCGTTTTATGTTTCATATTTTTCTTGTTTTTTCTCTCTCCTCGTTTCTTGAATGTGAAACAAATGCTTGGTTGTGTGTTTCATATTTGTCTTGTTTTTCTCTCTCCTCGTTTCTTGAATGTGAAATCTCCAAACTTCGTTTCTCATCTTGTTGTAGTTTCTCATTTCGTTTCCCCTTTCTGGTTTCTAGTAACATAGATTTCAAGCCCTTCCTTCTAGCTTTGGTTGAATTTCTGCATTGCTCTCAACTCCAAAAGCAGGTGATAGAAGGGATGGGTAGAAATCTTGGTACTTGAGATAGAGTTAAAGAGGAAGAAACATTGAGTCGAATACTGTAAGATTCCTCTCATGGGGTAAAAGGATCACAACAAGGCCACAGTAAGCCCCCGAGAGAGAATGAAGATGCTACCCATGCAGTGGTAACAATCTGAGTATGGTTCAGCACCATGTATTAAGGTCCACAAATGACATCATATTATCAAAAATCTAAGCATGAAAATAGATTGAAACAAAAACAAAAGGGAAACCCTCACTAACTCGTCAGGCCCTTGCTCAATAATCGAGCAACATTTGGGTATGAAAAATCAAGGATCCCTTCTTCAAAGTCCCTATTTGATTTTATAGATCTCTTCATATTGATGGATGGCTTCGACCCTCCTCGAATGGCCATTGGATGAGTTCTGGGCAGTTCCATTCGTTAAACTTCCTGGAAACTTTTTGAAATTCTTTTAATTTAAAACTTTTATACTGAATTTTGACTTTTGCATTTTGTAATTTGGTGCATATGTTTTCCACTCATGCCACATTTGTTTAAATAAACTACATATTTATTTTCTTTTTATTACGTTTCTCAACTATGGCCGTGGATTTATCTTGGACAAATAATGAAAATAATATATGTTCCAGGGAATTGAAGATATGTTTTTTCATCACTTGTATCGATATACTTTGACATCACGGGCATGGAAACCCAAACCCATCGCTTCATCACACTATGAACGATAAAGACTTTCCTAGATGTTGAGCACAACATATAGCCCATATCATTCGAAGATATACTGGTGTTATTCTTTCACCTTGAGATGGCTATATATTTTTTTTATTGTAGCAGGGAAACAACCGCTACATTACAATACATCAACTATACTCAAAGGCAAAAACTATTTTTCTTGTACAACCATGTTGAGTAATAAGTATATTCCCATGTGTCATCATAGTAACAAATTCCATTTTCCTAATTCATTGTGTTTCTCATTCTAGTGGCCACCATTATTGTGCAAGTTTCTCCTATCACTTTTTGCCTCCATGAAAGTTGATAAGAAAATGCTAAGACAATGCTAAATGTCAAATTTTAGCAGACATTATGAAAACCTTTTTTATCCATTTTCAAACATAGTCCACAATCTGCTTTGATAGTACTACGATGTATCTCTTCCAAAACTTGATTGTCTTTCATAGCTAGAAAACTAAATTGATAAATGATCTCTTTAAATCTTTCTTGGACTCGAACGTTATTAGATGTTCTTGAAGATGGGCCAACTGTTCACCCAAAATGCTAACAACACATAGTGTAACAGAAATATTCATCCTCATCCAATTATTAAATGCAGAAATATTCCTCTAAAAGCCTGGATTTCCCATACACTGGGGCTATTACTTATGTAACCCATGGTTTTAGTTTCTCTTGCATGTTTGGCGATTCAGCTGGAATATGTCAAAATATAGAGTTCCTTGATGTCTTCACTCCAACTTCTTGGATGCCATCTCAAAGAAAGGCTCAAAGGATATTCCAAATATTATCTTTAGAGGTGGCCATTTCAATCTGAAAGGCCAAGCATCCATGCCATCAGTCACATTCTTCTATACATGTGTACATTACCAAGCAATTTATCATGAATAAACATTGTTGCAAGACAATAATTGTTCAAATAAATTTCTGAGATGTTCTGGATATCTAAAGATATTTCTTTATAAAGCTCAAGTTCAGCAAAGCATCCAACATATGGATCATGAAATAGTGGATCCTCACACTAATATATTCACCATGGGACTGAGACAAAGATATAGAAATTGTAAACTCCCTCATGTAGATGAGAAAGTGGTGTTGGAAACTCTCCACTTTAGAATTGACATTCTTACCATACTCAAATGGTGTCCTTCCTCAATGTAAATAATTCTTCAATAATATGGCCACTCTCCCACATGTGTCACTTCTCCTAATCCTCACGCTTAATTGGCACACTGCACCTACGCATTTCATTCAACAATGCATATGTCTTGGGACTTTATATCCACTGTAGTGAGCCTTCATCCCTCTTCTATTACAAAGCAAACTTCTCAGGGTAGGGGAAATCACAAATCCCTGCCCTCCCTCATTTCAATGCAACACAAAAATATTTTCTTGCTCTCTTTCCATTTCACGGCAGTTCTTCAATCAGAAATCTCAATTTCAAGCCCTTTCTTCCAGATTTGGTTGAATATTTTCATTTCTATCAACTCCAAAAGCAGGTGATAGAAAAGATGGGTAGAAGGCTTGGTACCCAAGCTAGAGTTAAAGAGGAAGAAACATTGAGTCAGACACTGGAAGATTCCTCTTGTGGGGTAAAAGGATCACAACAAGGCCACAGTAAGCCCCCGAGAGAGAAAGAAGATGCTACTGCATTCAGTGGTAACAATCAGAGTATGGTGCAACACTATATATTAAGGTACCATTATCATCCCCTCAAGACTTCGATTGCTGAGGAGAGAGAAAATGTTTTAAAAACAGAATCTAGCAAATTTGAGGCTATAATTAGCAAAGTGGAAAGCTTGCACAATTTTGTTTAGAGGCGTCATGAGCAAGTTACAGATGTTGATACACTCTTTGATCTCACATCCACACTCCTCACTACTGTTAACAGATCACAAAACAATGATGGTCATACTCCAATTGATTTTATTAGTAGTAATATTCTAAGAAACTATAGTGACCAAGCATATGGAAGCAGGTCTTTGGAGGGAAATGATGATCAAACCCAAATATCATGGAGAAATATTGGGCTTTTAGCTACTTCTATTTTCCATCATGTGGAAGGAATTTGCACTATGCTTGGACCAATGGATAATGAACCAAAACAAAGGAAAGATATAGTACAGAGAAAACATATTAAGCCGACAGAAAGCACTCGCCCTGAAGTAGTGAAAGAGTCCTTGGAAGATGAAAAATCAGAAAGAGACAAGAATATGGCAAGCATATTTAAAATTTTGCAGAGAAAAGAAGCAAGCTAGATTAGATAATTTGGTTCTAAATAGAATATCATTTTCCCAGACAGTAGAAAACATCTTTGTGTTATAATTTATAGTAAAGGATGGTAGAGTCGAAATAAATGTCAATGAAAATGGAAATCATTTTGTTGTCCCCAAAAATGGTCCCAGAGCTACAGAAATGGCATCTAGAGAAGCTTCTTACAGCCAATTTGTTTTTCAGTTTGATTTTAAATACTGGAAGTTGATGATGGAAGTTGTTGAAAGTGGTGAGGAGTTGATGCCTCACAGAACCAATCCACTTATGATTCCTTGTTCTGAGAAGGTTGCAGAGACTCCTATCAAAGAGATTTCAAGAAACAGGGGCAGAGTGGCACCTGCAACTCTTGAGGTGTAGGAGGATGAATGTGGAAGTGATGATTGTGGTGGAGGTCTTCAAAGACCAACACCGAAGAAGTGAAATAAGTGTCTCCTATGACTTTTGTTGCTTTTTTGGGTGATTTTTGTTGAAAACTATCTCTGTTTCTATCAGTGCACTGTAATTCATACATGAATCTAATCTTTAATTTAAGAAATATGGTATATAAACAATGTTATCTTGTTCTCATAATTAGTTATAATTAAGTTTACTGTCAGTGCAAACCCTCAGTCATGTAGTACACCCCTTTAGGCATGCTTCCAAGGCCTAGGCAGAAGACTGGCATCACGTAAAAGGAAATTGTTAATGTAAGATGTCAAGTTTGATCTGTTAAACCACGATTAGTCTCCTTGTAACAATATGTTGTAATTTTATGTTTGAAAAGTATTTTGAGATACCACACAAGAACAAATTTTCCGATTGTGTAGTTGTTTTAATTTGAGAATACATAGAGATGAGAGTAGGGTAAGGCCAAGCGAAAATAGATGTAAATACAAAGGTTCAAAAAATTAATTAGCAGCCCTTACCATACCCAAACCCTTTTATTAGCACTAGAGGGATAAAGAGATCCACCCAGAGGCGTGTGGAGAATAAGTAGGGATATGCATTCTCTGGATTGACTAATTTCTTGATCCTAGCTCAAGCAGGTGCAACTAGTAGATGGCAAGAGATTGGGAATATATATCTATTAAGTATGTGTATATGAAATTAATTATGTCCCCTTTTGATTTTCAAGGTGAGAGGACTACAATGGAGAAAGGGAGATCATATTTTTCCTCTATATCCCACCTATCAGGACACTAGGATAAGTCCCAATAATAAGAGTTGGGTTCACTCATAATTATACGATTGTAAAAGGCCATCATGAACTTTATTAAGCTATGTCATCCTTTAGTTGAGTTTCATCCTTTAGTTGAAGCTTCAAGCAAGATACTCAACATCTTTTCAACCCTTCAGACTTCCTGGAATAGCTATAGGAAAACCCTATTTAACCCATGTTGTATGCCTCTTCTTGTTGTGATCTTAAACTTCAAACTTCATCCCTTGTCCCTACAAGAGCACCCAAGAACAACACTGAAAACAACCTCTCTTTCACACGTTGTACCTACAACAAAACATAAGTCTTCCACATTGCTTCTAAGGCTTCTTTCTTGTTGTCTTATGGATCCTTCTTGCAGTGGCTAGGGCCTCCCTTTGACTGCATCTAGGTCCTCTTCAAGTGTTGCTTTAGACCTTCCTTAACTGCGGCTATATGCTTCTTCTTGATGGTTGATAAGGGCCTCCCTCTTGCTACCAATTAAGGCCTCTTTTGTTGTGGATAAGAGCCTTCCTTTTGTTGCGTATCTAGTCTCTCTTGACTACATATTTATGCCTCTCTTGACTCTATCTTAGGCCTCTCTCTAAACTGCATCTTAGGCCTCTCCCTTATTGTGGCTAAGCCTCCTTTTGACTGAAGTTAGGGCTGCCTTTTACTGCAGCTAGGGATTCCTTTTTTACTGTGGCTAGAGCTCCTTCAAGACTGCGTTTAGGTCTCCCTTCATTACTACAGCTAGGGCTCCTTTGTGACTACAACTAGGGCTCGCACTATTGCAGCCTATTAGCCTCGTGCTGCCCAGGAACTCCTGCACTGTAGCACCCTCTGCTGCTTCATCCACATTTGTCTCTACCCACATCCGCCGGTCCTACTACTCTCTCTTCAGGGCTCCTATAGAAAGGTATAACCCAAGAGGTTGGGTACCTCAAGTATCTTCCCCTCATCGCTTGTAGTCCTCCTGACTACAGCTCGATATCTCCCCGCCTCTTCTCTAGATGTACACGAGCACTCCCTGTAGTCCCTAGCATGCCCTGGGACACTATGACATGAGCACTAGTACATTAACTATGCTAAAAGGTCACTTTCTTGTTAATTTGACCATGAATATCTCTTCTACAAAGCAATATTTCTTAGCTTTGTTTACATTAGTGGTTTGATAAGAACATTTCTACTAGGTTTGATAAGAACATTTCTACTGTCTCTTCACTGGATTTCTTAAAGTTTTTAAATTTATACTTGCTGGAAAAAGAGGGCTAACATTTTATCCTAGCTAAGTAAGGATTCTTTAAATAACCTTCTAGCTTGGTTCCTTTTTGTTCCATCTAAGCTTGGAAAAGTGTCATGAATTTACATTGAACAATGTAAGAATCTAGTCTTCTCCAGAAAAAATCAAGCCAACTCTTTCATTTTGCAAATTACCTACCAGTTCTGGACATATTATTTGAAATTTCTATGCTGAATGTGTTGGATTTAGGTAAGTGATACAGAATGCACACCTACAGTTCTATTGTTTGCCAATTAGACCAGTGAAAATTATGGGAAAAATTGGAAGGGTTGGACATGAATGTTCCAACCATACTCTTATTGGCATGCAATACATATATTCATAACGCATACCTACAATACTATTGTTCACCTATTCTGCTAGTGAATATTGTAGGAAAATTGTTAATGTTGGACTTTGTTGTCTCAAGTTCACACACCAGTGCTAAAGATGCAACGTATTGTGTGCATCCTTAGATATATTTGACATTGCAAGCTAACTGTTTAAATAAATCCATGTATAAAACTTCTATATTAGCAAAATAACCATCAATATTTTTTTCTAGCATTTTGGGCTAAATTCACAATAGTATGCTAAAAAGTGTCATTTCAATGTCTAGAAATTAGGATATATAAATGTGAGATATATACTCTACATCTTTGGGTTATCTCCTTTTCAAATTTGAGTTTTTTTAGGCTATATGTTAATTGTTTGAACTTTGAAATTTGAATAAATTCCTAAATGGACTTCGTAAATACTCGAATGAATGGACTTCATAAGGAAGTGGTACCATAAATTGTATTATTTCAAAAATTTGACTTCCATATTTTCACAAAATACAATGTCCTCAATAAATACTTATATGTATAGATACTTATGTTTAGGATTATCTATGTGTTGGAGCGGTTCCTTTATGTTTTACTATAATCCTGATGCTGACAAGCTTTAGTTCACTATTTTCATCAATTGTTCATAGAATATGAAAAAGATTTCATTGTCAAAATGTGGCAAAAATTACATTTCTCCTCTTTTATTTTTTTATTGTTCATGACAAGATAATCATGTTGCAGGAATGAGGTATCCTATAGTCTGTTTCAATTTGTGGGTATTTGTTTTCCTCCCATTTTTTTTACAAGGATGTAGATTTGATTTTCATGTTGATGGTTTTTGCATGTATCTTATCTAGCCCCAAATGCTGGTAATGGAGCGGATCTTGAGAAGTAGCCATGGAAACAGACTATTACAGCTTAATGTTACAATACCACTTCCACCTAGTATCAATTTTTTGTTTATGGTAAGTGACATAAAGAAGAATTACTTAATGATAGGGTTGAAAGGGAAACCTCATGTCTTAGGTCTAAGTCATTTATTTGTGTTTCTTAGCTCTAAGTCATCTGTTTTTGAGCTTTACCAGATCAATTATTTCACTAATCCAATATGCATGGATTGTATTTCTCACCCAATGTTAGTTACTTGACATGGTTGATATAACATTCAATTCTAGGCCACTTTTATTTTAAGTCAGAGATTTTATTGATTAAAAGGATGTTCATATTTTGATTGGTTTACTTGGAGCTTGAATTAAAAAAATTTCTAAATTCCACATGGATGTTATTTTTTCAGGGTGAGCTCTTTGCACCAGTAAGGTTAGATGAGTCCTAGAACATAGGTATACAACAAGAACATCTTTGGCCTTTGTTGTGTGTATGTTATTCTTTATATCATTAATGGATGGTTATTGATTATGTAAAATAGAGGATGGGAAGGTCCTGCCAATTCTCTTGACAAAAAAAAATAAAATGGAGTGGTAAACTTTTGTTTAAAAAGGTGAGCTAGAAATCAGTACTTGAAAGGGAGAACCTGAGAATGGCAAGCTATCTGATCTGGATCTGGAGACACAACAAACCGTGGAAAAAGAATGATGGTATTGACGAGTCTTCCCAGAAAATAAGCTCTAATTGTTAGACCACTGCCCAAATTATAGTTATCTGCAATGAAAATAGTGTCTCTAGCTTTATTTGTATGAATAATGACTTTGGCCATTGTCCTATTCATTTCCTAAGAATTATTTTGATTTTCAAACTCTAACTAGTTTGTTGTTAAATTAAGTAAAGCTTTAATGACAAACTTATAGTTTTCAAATCTCTTTTCTAAATCTATTTTCTTGAGCGAATTTGTATTTTTGCTTTAGTTATTGTAGATTGCTACTATGTGTCATATGCTATGATATACTTGCATGGATAAATAGACATAAGTGTTGTACAACATAGTCTTTTTTAAATCTAAAGAAACAATATTTCCAAATACAAAGTTTATTAATTAAGAACATATTTTAGACTTCTTTGCTAAGTTATGATTATATTTCGGTAGGGGATTTTGTGTACACTGATATTGTTTTGTCTCTTTGGTTTTTGTCAAGTAACAATGGTTAATAAGGAATGTGTTCTTGAGCAACAGGCACACATCTTATTCTACTATCAACAGGAAACTCAATGGTTTTCAGGGATGGCAACAAAAACGCAGATGTTAGTGGGATATCCAAAGTCCATGTTGGATGAATTTAATACTAGTGATGATTTTGATTCCTTGTTAGATAAAGAATGTCATGATTCAAATTCAAATAAACAAAAGAAGCTCAAGAATGAAGGTGAAGCTATTTCTTTCTGTCCAAGTCAATTTCTTTATTTGTTTGTTGCTTGTCATGTTTTGAGTGTGGACTTGTAAAATTCTAAATTCCATGTTGGTTTTATGTAAAGGGGTATATATTATATATATATATATATTATATATATATATATATTATATATATATATATATTATATATATATATATATATATTATATATAATATATATATATATAATTTTTTTATCATATGTTGTTCATGGTTTTTTGAGATCCGTGTTACATTTGCACAAAATTTTAGATATCATTCAAATATATAAACACCAAACGACAACAACATTGAGATTTTTCTTTCACTCAACCTATAACATATTGCATCTTTCTTCATCAATGTTCTTTTCCATATGTTATCAACTTATGACATTTCCTTTGCAATATTTGGTGCATTTTCTAGTTATAGGTCATTTATAGATTATAAATGTCTTCGGGCGTTCACTTCTAATTGATTATTCAACTAAACATATTGATTCTCTTATACATAATTATTTTTCCCTCCACCCACTTTTCATAACTTCCATAACCATTAGGTAGGGACCTGTAGCTTCGATGTTTCTTTTCTTGTTTAGTAAAATATTGTCGAGACTTTAATTTATTGAAAGTTGTAGAATTTACAATTTATGAAGTTTCAAGGTCTAATTTTAAAAGTCTAATTCTTTAAAGGGTGCTAGCTCAATGGAAGAGCACCTGCTTTACAAGCAGGAGGCTGGTGGTTCGATTCCATTGTACCCTGACATGATCCATATGGAATGAGCTTTTGACCATCACCACTGAGCTTTGGTGACATTTTTCAAAGGTCACCAAAATATGAAATGGTGACGGTCAACAAATGCCACCATATATATGCATCAATAGTGATGAACCTCAAAGGTCTGTAACCATAAATCATTGTTGTTGATATGAAATAATGACAGTCGATATCCATCATTATAGTCATTATTCATGACAGATCTTGAATGTCACCACAACACTTATACTTATGGCAATGCGTCTTTTGGTGAGGGTCAACGAACATCACCATATATATGCACCAATAGTGACAGCCATGAAAGATCCATCACAATAAATTGTTGGTGTTCATATGAAATGGTGACGATCACTATCCATCATTATAATCAATATTTGTGATGAACCTTTAATGTCACGATAACACCTATACTTTTGGTGACGTTCAGTTTTTTGTGACGGAGGCTATGGTCCGTCACCATTGCTCATTTGAAATGGTGACAGTCTCTATCTGTCATTATAAATCATTATTGGCGATTGACTTTGAATGTCACTATACTTTTGGCGACGCCACCTTTGGTGATGTTGAATTTTTGGTGACGGAGGCTATGGTCCGTCACCATTGCTCATATGAAATGGTGATGGTCACTATTCGTCATTATAAATCATTATTGGTGATGGACTTTGAATGTCACTACAACACCGATACTTTTAGCGACGCCACTTTTGGTGACGAAGGCTCTTTTGACCATCACCAATGAGCTTATGGTGACATTTTTCGCCCCTCACCAATGTCCTTTTTTCTTGTAGTGTGGTTTGGACATGCATGGATTTGCATGTTGGTGTATGGTTCTCTTGTTGTTGCTGGCATGGTTTTGTCGGGTTATGGCAGTGGTTTTCAGCCTAGCATTTCCTTTTTCCAGATGCCATGGTGTTGGGTTGTTTATTTTGGTTTTTGAGCTTTAGTTTGCTGAATGGATTTCAGAATATAAGGTGGAGGTGGTCAAGTTTCATTCCCAAAGGTCTAGGAATCCCTCGACTAGTTTTGGAGGGATACATAATAAAGCCTGAGGGATAGGTCTTGGTTTAGGGCCTAGCAACCTAGGTTTGGATTTCTGTAAAGCCTTAGAGAGAAGGAGAAGGAAATTCCTCAATGATAGTGACGGATTTCGAATGGAATTCCAAGTTCGGTTCGTTTGTGATTGGGGCACCTGTTTTTTTGTGATCACGGTTTGGTGAGGGTGGAGGTGGTTTAACCTATGGATTCCTTTGGTTGTTCTTGGATTGGTTTTTCTATGAGATCCCACATTCATGCTTGAAATATGGCATGGGGGTGACTGGCTGAAAGAGATATTTGGTTCATCCATGTCTATGGTCGAGTGGTACATGGAAGTCCCAAACCTGGTGCGATTTTCCTATGGTTAATAAAAGCTAAGTTCTCTTACTTTTGTACTTGTTTATATGTGGATTTAATGGTTTTCTTATCTCTTATATTTACATGGTTTTATGCAAGTTATAAGCATGGTTAAATGACTGGTTCATGTCATGGTTATTTCATGTATTTACTTGTAACTGTTAAATGGATGGATGCAAGACCTAATTGTTGTTGTAGTAGTTTAATGGAGAAGGAGGTGATCCTTCTGGCTATGTTTCATAACTTTTATCATTCATTTATGCTTTGTCTAGTATCCTAGACCTATAGGTTGCATTGATGCGAAGTGTTTGACAGAATGTCAATCCCAGTTGGGGATGCTCAAGCCTATTCCTGAGGTTGATTTTGATTGATCAACATTTTTATCATGTCTTTAATGAATTTTGAAGGTTGTAGCAAGTTTTGGGTAGAGGTTGGGATTCTGGGCTAGAAATGTGTCTTAAATCACGGGGTTGCTGGCAATTAACTGGAAATATTGGTCCACAGTCACTGGTAGGTAGGCCTATGGGAATGAATTTAGGTTTTTGGTCACTCCCTTTCCCATAATATGAGAGCGATTATGGCCTAAGAGATCCATAACAGCAGTGGGACCTAGGGACATGGTGCCTGAGTGGTTGACTTGTCTCCTAAGGGTTATGTTGATGATGTTGGATGATTGTGCATGATGTTCTATCAATTCCACTTTCTTAAGGTCACATAGGAGGTCTAATATGATCATAGTAGCCTCTCCTATCATGTTTACCCCAGTTTTCATGGTTACTTTGGGTAGGCCTGGGAGGGGGTGTTACACCATTGAGATTGAAAGTAGTTATCTTAGCTTTCATGTTCTCTAAGTAGTTATGAAACCCACAGAACTTCTTCATCCCAAGAAACCATTCTTCTACATCCTCTTATTTATTCATCTCTCCATCAAATATAGGAGGCTTGAGTTTCTTGAAATCCTATAGAAAATACTCACTCCTCCTATAAGGATGATGGCAGTAGTGATGATGATGTCTCATGGATGAAGAACTAGAATAAAACCCTTGCATACCATCCCTCCAGTTAGGTGTATCCAATGATCTACCACCTCTAACTGTGTCATATCTGTCAAACATGTGTACTGATTGAAACCTACTCCCATATGCCCCATTAGTCTTCTCCTCCTATCCTTGACTAATCTTCAATTGTCCCTATCTCTGCAATTCTGAAAGACACTATAGAATCACTACATTAACCTTTGCCTACTTTTCCTGAGCCCTTTTATGTCTTTCATATGCCTCAATCAATTTTTCATTGTCTACCCTGCATCTCTAATCTCTGCCCTCAAACGTTTCTATGTATCAGCTATGTCAGGAGAGTACCCATCTCCTTTTTTCACAATTGATCTGTAGGGAGAGTCATGAGAACTGTAATCCACCATTTTTCTCGTCATCTCTTATCCTCTACTTCCTACAAACATGCCACATTATATAACAAAATATAGACATAATCAAAACCATACCTTAGTGAATTTCATGGGAGGCCATCTCTTCTGCAAAATCACTCCATATTAGCATGATACATAATCATATTAACATATCAACATCATGCATGATAATACTACTACATACAAAAACGTCATGCATGAACCATAACTAATACGATGCATGCGTAACTACATGCATCTATCCCATTCAGTCCAAGTATTTGAACCATGCTTTGATACCAAAATGTAACACGCCACCCCATATTTACCCACTTTAACCAGCTCACTAGGGTAAGCATGAGATTAGAGTTACTGCACAACCTGATTTCCAAGATGCATGTATGGAAAATGGGATCCACGTGTCCAAAACTAACTGCAAACACCCAATGACACATGATCACAGTGTTATCAGCCTAACTTGACCCAACACTATTTATTTTCAGTTTTGTTTCTTTGAATTTAACACAGCTTTCCATTTTTGGTGGTTTTACGGGTTCTAAACTTCCGAGGCCATTTTGAGGGCCTCACTGACATTTTCAGGGAAAACAAAGACAATGAAATTTTTTTCTACATCAACTATATATAATTTAAGCTTGACCTCCTTGTGGAGATCTTCAAAACGACGTATTATGATAATGAAAAGGAAATTGTATGCCAAAGTTACGACCACGGGAAGTTGGAGGTCCAAATTGCCCATTTATACAAATGATTTGTGTACATATTACATGAAGGCTATACCTACATATATGTTCACTAATTCAATAATCTCACCATAGAATCATCAATAAGGTTCAATTCCCTCTCAATATAGCTACAATAACACTTGTTAGCCCATGCATTCATCAACCATAAAATACTTATAGAATCATGAACAAGAGCCATAGTTAGAGCACATCATAAAATGATGCAATAACTAGCATATAACTAGATTAGGAACCATGAAAAATCTTCCATAACATCATCATAAATACAAATACATGTAATCAGTAATCATACTATAAAAATATCTCTTAAATACATGTGTAAAACCAACCAAGTCAAGGACTTCCATGTACTACCCGACCATAGATTGGGCTGAACCAGATATTTCTTTCAGCCAATCACCCCCTTGCCATATTCCAAGAATGAATGTGGTATCTCATGGGATAAACCAAAACATAAACAACTAAGGGAATCTAGAAATTAAACCACCTCCACCCTCAAACTATTGCAATCTCTCCAAATCCAGTTAAGAGATCACAAGGCCAAAACAAGATTGGACGCCTCAGAATTCCTTCACCATACCTTAAGGAATTTTCTTGTCTCCACCCACCTGTTGAGGGCTTCCTAGAGAAAACCATATCCACCACCAACCCTTGGTCATTTTCCTAAGACCACCTCACATGGTTCCAAAACCTTATAGAAATCCAAAGCTCAACCAAGAAATGAATCCCATCACACCATGGTAATCCAGGAAATGGAAAGGCAAGGTTGAAACCACTATCAAAATAGGAAAATCCCATGCCAATGTCAACAAATTAAATAAATAATCAAACGCATGTACCATGCATTGACACCTCAGCTAGGAAATCACACATGCAACCTGTTACCTGCAAAATCCTCCTACTGAAGCTGTTGGTCCAACCTTCCTTGCTTGTCCCTTCTTTCCTTTGTTTTTCCTTTTCCTTTTTTATAGCTTGATTTCTCCGCTCTCTCTCTCTCTCATTTTGTGAAACTAATTCCAAATCAAAAAATAAGAAAAAAAAATAAATCAAATTTGTTTCTCTTCATCGCCCTTTTCTCCTATTTTCCTTTATTTTCATAATTAAATGCCAATTATTGCCTCCTTTCCTTTTCTAATGCCTTAACATTTTCCTTTGCCTATTTCCTTAGCCATAATAAATAAAATGTGATGCCCACTATAGTGCATGACCAACATTAAGCTTGGAATACATGTCTCATGGCATTGGTCTTATTCTTTTTGCCTTTATTATCCTTTATTACATGAAACTTTAACCCAGAGCTTTTACAAAACCCTCCCTCTTGGGGGAACACCGTCATAGGTGTTCTATGACACCTATGACCAACAAAATCACTGAAACACAAAACAAACTGCCTATGGAGCTTTATAACATAGCTTGATGTAGTATTTACAGTGACAACCTGTTGAAAGGAGAAACAAACATACCACTTATTAGAGCTTTATAACACAACTCATTGTTGTATTTACAATAGAAACCATACATAGATGTGTATATATACCAAAACTCAATTTATTGGATTAGAAAATAATGAAAGATACATAACCCACATCTGATCAACCATCTCCCATGTAGCTTCATCAGGCCCAAAGTGCTTCCACTGCATTTTAACTTTCTCAATTGCTTGGTTCTTGAGCATGATTTGTTTCCACTACAATATGCATTATGGCTCTAGCTAGAACACTCATGCTGGTTCCACCTGCAATACAGACCAATCAATCACATGATTAACATCTTGCACATATCTCTTAAGAAATGAAACATAGGAAACATCATGGACTTTTACTATTTCCTACAGTGCAAGTATGTAGGCCATTGGTCCAATCCTCTCAAGGATCTCAAAAGGCCCACAATATCAAGGTCCCAACTTGGAACATCATATGATCCTCAAGGAATTCCTCTTTGGCTTTATGCACAAGTAAACATGATCCTCATCTTGAAACTCCTTGACTACCCTGTGACAATCTGCATAGCTTTTTTTCTTGTCCTATGGTGCCTTTAATTCTTCTTGATAACCTACATCTCCTGCTCCATATCATCCAACATGCCCATCATAATCAACACCATGTTCACTGGATCACTCTAGCTGATAGGAGTGTTACAACTCCACCCATAGAGAGCTTTAAATGGACTCATCCTCAAGGACTCCTGATACCCATCTTTATATGCAAACTCTACCCATAGAATATACTCCTCCCACCTCCTCTGTTGATGCATAACATACATCCTAAACATATCCTCTAGTATCCTATTAACCCACTCTATATGCCCATCTATCTATGGATGAAAATTTGTACGAAAGGATAACTTTGTACCCAAGTCTGTAAACAACTCCTTCCAAAACTTATAAGTAAACTTGGCATCTCTGTATGATATGATATTCTTGGGAACACCATCTAGTCTCACTATATCCCTTATGAAGATCTGAGATGCCTCGTTGGCTGAATTTGTAGTCTTCACTGGAATGAAGTCACCCACCTTTCTCAACTTATCAACCATAACCATGATGGAATCATATTGCTTCAATGTCCTTGGAAAACTTGTTATGAATTCCATGGAAATGACCTCCCATTTCCACTTTGAAATCAGAATAGTTTGTAGCAAACTAGTTGGGTGCTTACACTCAACTTTCACTTGATGGCAGTTCGAACATATAGCAACAAAATTCACCACTTGTTTCTTCAAATTCAGAAAATAGTAGAAATTATTCACAACTGTTAATGTATTTTGATATCCCAAGTGACATGAATATGATTTGACATGAAATTTTCTCAAGGTAAGCTTCTTGAACTCATTGTCATTTGGCACATATATCATCTCCCTAAATATGACCAAACCATTTGTCGTGAGGTGATACTCCTCATCTCTATCACTTTTACCCTGTTGCTACAACCTATGCTTCATTTGTTGGTACCTGTCATCTTGTTGCCCTTCCTGCAAGATCCACTCCTGCAAATATGTCCCATAGGAACACACATCTATAATATGGTTTACTTACACGCTTATGCTAAGAGCATCTGCAACCCTATTCTCCTTGCCTTTGATGTATCTGATCTCAAAGTCAAACTCAAAGAGGGTAGACAATCATCTAGCTTGCCTAACATTCAGATTAGGTTAGTCAAAAAGATACCTCAATCCACTATGGTCACTCATCAAAATAAACCTCCTGTCAAGAAGATATTGCCTCCACGTCTTCAAGGCATGAATAATAAATTCCATCTAAAGATCATGAGTCACATAGTTTTGCTCATTCTCATTAAATTTCCTTGATTCAAACCATACCACATATTGCTCCTACAATAGGACCCCACCAATTCCTCTCTTGCAAGAATTTGTACAGACTACAAATTCTTTGTTGGGATCTGGAATCTTCAAGACCAAAGAATTTGTAAGCAACTGCTTCAACTACTCAAAACTAAAAGCACATTCCTCTATCCATTAAAACTTCTTTCCTTTTCTCTATAATGATGTAACAGGATAGGAAATCCATGAGAAGTTCTTGATGAACCTCCTATAATAATATGTTAACCCCATGAATTCGTTGACCTCATCCACATCCCTAGGATCTTCCCACTCCATGATAGCTCTAATATTGTATGGATCCACTGTTATTCCTTCCTTGGAAACAACATGTCCCAAGTAATAAACTTTAGTCTGAAAGAAACTACACTTGCTAAGCTTGGCATACAACTGATTCTCTCTTAGCAATCTCAACATTGTTTCCAGGTGCTCTACATGATCCTCCTCATTCTTAGAATATATCAATATATCATCAGTGAACACTATCATAAACGTATCCAAGTAAGGATGCAACACATTGTTCATCAAGCACATGAAATTAGTGGAAGCATTAGTCAAACCAAAAGGAACCACTACAAACTCATATGCCCATA
The DNA here is from genome assembly GCA_000404065.3 of Pinus taeda. Taxonomy (NCBI): domain Eukaryota; kingdom Viridiplantae; phylum Streptophyta; class Pinopsida; order Pinales; family Pinaceae; genus Pinus; species Pinus taeda. The sequence goes on from APFE031656155.1 coordinate 33,777, forward strand.
ACTAGTACAAAATGCAATCTTGTAGATGTCCTCTTCTTTCATGTGCACATGTTGGTATCCTGGTATCATATCAATCTTTTGGAACATTGTTTCTCCTTTCAATTAATCAAACAAGTCATCAATCCTCGATAATGGATACATATTATTAATGGTCACCATGTTCAACTTCCTATAATCAATGCACAATCTGAGAGTATTTTCCTTCTTCTTCACAAAAAAGACCGGTGCACCCCAAGGCGATACACCCAATCTTATGTATCCCTTATCAAGAATTTCCTTATGTTGCAACTTCAGTCCAACTAAATCTGGAGTGCTCATCATTTAAGGTGCCTTTGATGTTGATGTTGCTCATGGTATCAACCCAGTAGAGAAATCCACTTCCCTATGAGGTGGTAACTCTGAAATATTTGCGGGAAATGCATCTTGAAATTTTTGTAAGGTAGGGTATCTCTTGAAGACTTCTGCCTTCTCAACATTCTTACCCTTGTCACTGGAAATATGCACTGCAAATGATACACACCCCTTCCTACAACTATGCTTAGCTTGCATAGTTGTAACCATCCTCACTGATGTAGGATTATTTTTCCCTGCAAGATTCTCTTTTCTCCATTATCATCCAGGCATTCAATATCCTTGTCATAACAATCTACCTTGGTCCTGTGAAGGTACAACCAAACCATGCCCAAAAGTATGTTGTATGAACCAAAAGGAAGCACATTTAGATGTGGTGATGTAGGCATACCATTCAACTCAAATTCATAAGATCTCACCCAATGGTGAACTCTTTTCTTGGTCTCTGTAGCCAACTACACCAACCAAGATTTTGCATGCACTTCTTTTCTCAAGCAACACTTATCCACCAAGTCAGGACTAATATAACTAAGTTAGATCCATAGTCAATCAAAATAGAAATAACTTGATCATGAAGCTTACTTTCCATCTCAATAATGGATGTATCGTGGTCAACCTGCCTGTTTTCCGCCGTTGTATAAATATGAGGAATGTTATGACCAACATCCCTAACTATTTACACCTCCCGAGCCCTGTTGATATGAGGCTTTCCACCTTGGTACAATGGACAGTTCTTCTTATGATGATCATTGCCACAAATACAACGCTGCAATGATCCCCTACCATAACCTCTATTCTGTTGTTGTCTAGGATGAGGTCCATGTCCCTTATTAGCTGCATTATACTTCATGTATGGAGCCACATTTTCTTTCTCACCCGCATCTTGAGGTCTTCCTCCCTTCAATGGTCACTTCCATTTAGATTTCTCATTCCCTTTCAACTCACACTTGGGCTCAACTTTGTGCTTTGATTACTCATAATAATGCTTCAATTTCTTGATGGCTTCCTATAGTGACTGAGGCTCATCAAACTCAATCCAGTCTCCATATGTTGTTGGAAACCCGCTAATGAATCTCTGAATCTTATCCTTCTCATCCTTGAGGTAAGGCCAATACCTCAACAACTCTAAGAATTTTCTAGTGTACTCAACGTCTATCATAGAACACATCTAGAGCTCATAAAAATCTTTAGCTCTATCATCATGTACCTCTCAGATAGGTACTTCTTCTTGAAGAGTCTCTCAAACTCGTCCAAAACCAGATCCTCTTCTTGAATGCCTCTAACATTCTTCACATCTTCCCACTAGATACATGCTTTCCATTTGAGATTAAAATTATATATCTTGGCTTTCATGTTCTATGAGTAGTTATGCAAACTGAAGAACTTCTTCATCCCAAGTATCCATGCTTTTGCATCCTATGATTTCCTCATCTCTCCATCAAATGTAGGAGGCTTGATTTTCTTGCACTCCTCTGGAAAATACTCACTCCTCATATAATGATGATGGATGTGATGATGATGATGATGATGTCTCCTAGATGAAGAAATAGAATTAAACTCATGCATACCAACCCTACTATCAAGTGTGTCCAATGATCTTCCACCTCTAACTGTGTACTCTCTATCCAACGTGTGTCTTGATCAAGACCTACTCCCATATTCCCCATTAGTCTTCTCCTTCTTTCCTTGAATAATCCTCAATTATCCCTATCTTTGTAACTCTGAAAGACTATAGAATCACTACATTAACCTCTGCCTGCTTTTCCTGATACCTTGCAAGTCTTTCATGTGCCTCAATCAATCTATCAGTTTCTACATTGAAACTTCTAATATTTGCCCTCAAACTCCTCAATGTATCCACTATGTCAAGAGAGTACTCATCTTATTTATGCACAACTGATCTGTAGAGAGACTCACGTGAAATGTAATCCACAATTTTTCTTGTCATCTTTGATCCTCTTTTTCCTGCAACCATGCCACGTTACATAACCAAATATAGACATAATCAAAATCATACCTTAGTGAAGTTTAGGGGAGGCTACCTCCTCTCCAAAAATCAGTCCTGATTAGCATGATACATATATACATAATTGTATCAACATATCAACATCATGCATGATAACACTACTGCATACAAAGACATCATGCATGATAACCATAACCAATAAAATGCATGCATAACTACATGCATCTAGCCCATCCAGTCTAAGTATTTAAGCCATGCTCTGGTACCAATCTATAACACCCCACCTGATATTTACCCACTTTAACCTGCTCGCCAAGGTAAACATGAGATGAGAGTTACTATGCATGACATAGTTTCCAAGATGCACTTATTCATAATGGAGTCCACATGTTCAGAACTAACTGCAAACACCCAATGACACATGATCACATTGTTATTAGCCTAACTTAACCCAACACTATTTATTTTCAATTTTGTTTCCTTGAATTTAACACAACTTTATTTTTTGGTAGTTTTTCGAGTTCTAAACTTCCTAGGCTGTTTTGAGGGCCTGAACAAAATTTTCAATGAAAATAGAGAGACCAAAAAAGTGTGAAATTTTGTTTTACTGAATTTTCCCTTGGTCTCCTCATGGAGATGTTTGAAATGAGGTATTATAATAGTAAAATGGAGATCGTATGCCAAAGTTATGACACCGAGAAGTTGGAGGTCCGAATTAATCATTTATACAAACACTTTGTGTACATAGTACCTGTAGGCTATAAATACATATATTTTCACTAATTCAATCAGATCACCATAGAATCATTAAGAAGGCTCAATTACCTCTATAGCTAGCTTCTGTTAGTGTCAGTCTTTGCAACCTTCCTCCAATTATCAAACATGCTCTTGCAAAATGATTTTAAGGTGTCAAGGTCAAGTTTTGTCATTTCAGTGAGCCTTCAAGCAAAATTTGGTCACTAGGTATTAGGTCTAGGGTTTGTTTTCGCCCTTGTCAAAGTTGTCCAAGTGTCGGTCTATGTCACCATTCAGCTGAGTGTACCATCATTCAGAGGGTTTTCATCATCATGTCAAGTTCCACTGGGTCATTTTACACCTTGTTCATGCTTTAGTTGTGCCTCGGTAAAGTTCATTTCCCTCTCCTAGGGTTTTGAAGACAATTTCTCTTGGATGGTCAAATCATTAGTGAAACTTGTATCCTGATGTTCATACACCTTCCCCTATCCTTAATTTACCTTATTAAACACTTCCCATCACTAAGATCCCCTAATTTACTCATTTTCGCACAAACCCTAGTTTCTTGCTACAACTTGGCAATTTTCTAGGTTGGGCCTGTGTTTTGCCCTTTTGGACCCCTTACCCTCACTCAATTTCTGAGATTCCACTTTCCCCTAGTTCCTAACATCCCTCCCTACTTCCAAAAATTTCCTCAAAGATTTAGAAGCCCCCTATCGCCTTCATTTCGCTTCATTTCGACAAGTCCCGTGTTCCACACATCGGGATAGGTTTTACTCCAGTGATGTTTCTGAGCAATAAAAGATTAATTTGGGAAACCTGAGAGAGTTTTTTTCCATAATAGGCCAAGGAAGAAAAACCTCCTTCACTTTTTACACAGGTGTCATGGTTTTGGAGAAATGTCAAAAATATAGTTGCCTCGGGAGAATTGAATGCACCTCTGAAGTGACATTGGGAAAATCAAGTTTTCTCCTAGCTTGGTTGGCCAAATGACTTTCTTGATGAGTCAAATGATACCTAGACACAAAGATATTTCCAATGAGCTATCATGAGGTCAATTTGGAGTTAGCGAACACCTTCAAAAGTTGACTGCAACAGCACTGTGCCTTGAGGCAACCTCATTTGGCACATTTTGACCAGTCTTGGGATATTTGATTTTTGATAGGTAAATAAATTCAAAATTTACAAATTCCAATTGGGTTGGAAAGTAGACTCAAAGACCTTTCTAACGTGCTATCTTGCACCCAATTTCGACACCAGGAAGGCCTCCAAAGGTCTCTTGCAAAAAGGCACTACGAACAGGCTCTATGCGTTGCGCCTCAAGCCCAGTGCGCCGCGCCTTCCCTATGCGCCGCACCAATGTATTTTTGCACTGAGAAATGAAGCTCTATGCACCGCGCCTTCCCTATGTGCCATGCCAATTGCCCAATTCACCGCGCCACCAACAACTTCACAAACTTGCTCCAAATTGCTCAAAATGCGTGGGTCTTCACTTGTACAAGTAAGATGGGTTTCCATCATTGCTTTTCATCCAAGATTAGTGTTTGTTAGATTGTGGTTGTCTTATGGTGTTGGATAGAAAAATAAAACCCTACCAAGGAAAATAGCATTAGGGTTTTGTATTAACTGTTTGGCTGCCAAGTTAGTACTCCCACCTCACATTCCCTCGCTCCATTTTTTCCTTGATTTCCCTATTTCCTAAAGTCACCCACTCTTATATTCATTAGTTTCATACCCCATACCCCCAATTCCTATTTTACAAAGTCCCAAACCCAAACCCTAGTCCATATACTATACCCTATCCCAACATTCCCTCATATCCCAAGTTACTCATTCCTAAGTCCCATTATCCCTATCCCTAAAGTCATTGCATTCCTTATCATTAATGTCAGTTGAAAAATTCCCAAACCTCAAATTTTCTAAATAGCCAAGTAACCGTCCATTGTTCCTACATTTGTCAAAATTACAAAGGGAAAACATCACTTGAAAAGACCCCATTATCCAAACTACCTTATTTCCCACAGTCCCTCCCACATTTGGAAATTGCACCAAACTCTCATTCTTCATCTCATTGAAAGCCAAACAAACTTTGAAACACCATGAAGGGGGACAGACAGTGACTTTACAACTGAAACTGCATGCACTAGGAGGGCAATAAAATGTCGAAAAAGGGAGGATAGACTCCAAATCTTGGCCGAAGCCTCTTTGGCTGAACATGATACTTGATGAGCCACCTTCAGTTCAAATTTCAAGTAATTTGGAGAAAATGTTGTCAATTTTGATTTTTTTGGCTTTAAAAACAGGTTTTTCAGTCCTACGCATAGCGCCACTTGGCGCGCGCTTATAATTGGGAGGTCTCCAGGAGGAAAAATTTACATTTTTGGATTTTTCATCAAAGTTATGTATGCTCATGGATTACCTAAGGATTTCATCAAGTTCTGGGTTGCCTAAAGGGTCAAAAACACCCTAAAAATGACCCCATTGCCCCTATTTTGACACACAGGAAGCAGTCTTGGGAGATTAAGGTTTTGGAGAGGCAAGTGACATCCAAATATAGAAATTCCACTTGGGTTGGAAAGTAGACAGGCAGGGATTTCCAACAAGCACACGTGGGCTCAATTTGGAATTCAGGAAGTGCCTCAAAATCAGCTCCAAAGTGGCACGACGCACACAGATTTTGGCGCGGCGCACAGAGAATTTTGGCCTGTTTTTCACTATTCAGCTCAGAAATTCACCCAGTTTTGACCAGTTTTGCTTCTTGATGCTACTCTTGAATTTTCATGATGTAATTTAATAAATATGATGTAATTTTGGCACATTTTTACTTGTTATAGAGGATTCATTCACTAAAAGATGAAAATTAAATGAATGAATCAGTTTCCTAGCATATAGGAATAAGTTGTTTGACTACCTAGATTTCATTTCCTTGTTTAGAATTAGTTCAAACAACTCCTAGAATGATGAGCTCGACCCCTAGAGGCAAGGGAAGAGGTTTTTCTTGTTTATATTATGTAATTTCTAAGTCATTTTCATGGTTGGACACTTGGGATTGCTTTGGCATACTACTGTACATATTTTCTCTGCATTTTGGCTAAGGAAAGACCAGGGTTTTGCAACACTGTTTGGGATCCATGTGGCTTTATTTTTTTATGGTGTGTTTCTCTCAGTAATTGTAAGTTTTTATGTGTATCATTTTCCTTCTCTCATCTTCTGCAATTGAACAAATGAAGTGTTAAGGTAGAATCCATAGATAGTTATGCTCTGCCTTTAAATTTGTTTGATTTTCAATGTTTTCACCTGTTTAAGGAGAATCCTTGAAACCTTCTTGCTCTCCTTAGCTCCTCACCTGTCTGATCTACCCATTCATTCTCTTTAAAAGCATCAAGACAATTTCCTTCCTTGCCCCATTCAGACCTTTGCAAAAATTGTGCCTCAATCCCCAAGCCCAAATTTGCCTTTCCCTGTTTCAACACCAAATCCTCAAAAACTTAAATCAAACCCTTGTACTTCATACCTAGCCTAAAATTAGTTTCTATTTCATTCATCTGAAGCCTCATCGATTATCTTTTCTAAGATTGACCCAGAGAGAGCCCTCTCCTGCCCTCGTAGGGCTGGCTACAAGGCTGAGCGTGGTTTGATGTGGACCTAGAACCTTGCCTTTTTAGCCTGAGGCAAATCTAGGCTCTAACATAGTGGCGACTCCGCTGGGGAAGAACAAAAGGTTTTCTTGTTAGTGTTATTTGTTTTACAAGCTACAGACGGAGCCTGAAGTTAGCCAGGTAGCCTTTGAAACACTCTTGCTTTGCATCAGCGAAGTAGATAAACGTTGCTTCAGTCAATCTCCGGTCTAGCTTGTGAACGTGACATCTAACTTGTTATTTTCCCCAGTACATATATCAAGTTCAGATTTGATGTTTGATGGTGGACAACAATTAGACATAAGAAGGCTAAAATCATTCACCTGTTGACTCCCGTAGAGACTCTAGTAGAGGACTGACTTTTTCTCTGAGAAAATGGAAGGATCTTACACAAAGTTTTTGTATCCAAAGTGGAATGGTATTTAGGATCTAGTCTCCTTTCTTGTAAATTACTTCTTTGTTGTTCTTGAAGCTGTCCTGAAAGTTTTTCAAAATTTGTTGTATGATAAAGGTGATCAAAATCTGCACTCAACCTATTCAAAAAATGTAAATACTGAGTTTCCCTTTGATCCTAGCTTCCTTACTTTTCCCCCATCTTATGATTACTTTCTTTAGAGTGATGAGCCTAAAGAAAACAAAATTGATCTCGTAGCTCTTGTATATACTCCTACATATTGTAAAATTCCAGATCGGTATAAACCTCTTGTTTTACCTTCTATACTCCATGCTTTCCCTGCAAAATTATTATCTATATTTACCAAGTTTTGACAGTGAATGTAAGAATGTCAATGCTGAGAAGCATGTGCAGAATGTTGAGACTTTTCTAGACCTTTTTGAAGTTGATGACGAAGATGTTAGTATTAGGCTTTTTTCTCTCTCTTTACAAGGCAAAGTGAAGAGTTGGTTCAAATCCTTGCCTGATGCTAGCATCTCAGATTTCCAGCAGTTCGTCAAAGTTTTCCTCGATAGGTGGGTGATCATACATAACCTTTTCTTGATTATAGAAGACTATAACCAGCTGAAAAGACTGCCAGGGGAGATAGTATAACAGTTTTCGGCCAGATTTAACCAAGTTTATTATTCGATCCCAGTTGATATAAGGCCTCCTCCTAGATCTACTCTCTTGTACTATCCAGGTGCCTTTGATCCGGAAATGGAGTTTCAGCTGAGAGAAAGGAATATTGCAACACTTCACGAGATGCAGAACAATGCAATAAATGTAAAGGCTCATCTGTTGATCCAAAGGGTAAGGTTGAAAGAAGAAGAGACAAAAAACATAGATCCGAAGGAATCAACATCTCTAGAGGTAAAGCTTGACGTTTTGGTAAGTGCAGTGGAGGGGATGATGCAAAAGATCACTAAGCTAGTCCGAAACATTGGTTTCAAAACTGTTCACAGGTTTTTTCGAGCAACCTGTATGGACTCCCTCTTCAATACCATTAAGTCCCACCATGGAAGGGACATAATGAATTTCCCTGATGATGGACTCACTAAGCTAGTCCGAAACGTTGGTTACAAAACTGTTCACAGGTTTTTTCCACAAATTTAAAAAAATTCGAGCAACCTGATGGACTCCCTCTTCAATACCATTAAGTCCCACCATGGAAGGGACATAATGAATTGCCCTGATGATGGACTCACTAAGCTAGTTCGAAACATTGGTTTCAAAACTGTTCACAGGTTTTTTCCACAAAATTAAAAAAATTCGAGCAACCTGTATGGACTCCCTCTTCAATACCATTAAGTCCCACCATGGAAGGGAAATAATGAATAGCCCTGATGATGGACTCACTAAGCTAGTCTGAAACGTTGGTTTCAAAACTGTTCACAGGTTTTTTCCACAAAATTAAAAAAATTCGAGCAACCTGTATGGACTCCCTCTTCAATACCATTAAGTCCCACCATGGAAGGGACATAATGATTTCCCTGATGATGGACTCACTAAGCTAGTCCAAAACGTTGATTTCAAAACTGTTCACAGGTTTTTTCCACAAAATTAAAAAAATGATTATGATGTTCAAACCCATGGCTCGCTGATAGAAGAAGAACAAGTTGTTGATCCAAAACATTTTGTTTCTTATCCCATTTGTCATAGTGATTGTTTTCTAGATCATCTTGGAGAAGAGAGATCTGTTGATATGACATGTATGCTTGATGATTTGTTGTATACCGATGATTTGCCTCAGTTTGATCAGTATGATGATGATTATGTTCTCCAAACAGAAGATAATCTTGCAGAAAAACAAGCAGCTAGTTTGTGGGAGGAGGAAGTTCACTTTCAGCAGCTTGAGTATAGTGATTAAACGATGCATATCAACTATGACAGTGACGAGGAAAGTGGAGAAAATTGTGAAGTAAGTGAAGGATCTTTACCTTTTTGTTTTGATTCATTTCAGTTCATCAGAGACAACTGCCATGCAATCAGAAATCAGCTGTCAACAAGTCTTGATTTGGACCATCTTGAGGGCAATGAAAACCTTGTTCTAGACTTCTCATATTCAGATTTGCAGTCCCCGAATGCCATTGATTGTCAAGTTGCAGATGAAAACATGGAAGTTTGCACATATGATCAAACGATACAGGATGACTCCCTACCTTTCTGTTTTGAATCATTTCAGTTTTTGAGGGGTAAATTGCATAGTCAATCTTCAAATGAATAGTTTGTAGGAAATCAACAATCTCTCAGTTTTAATGTCAAGGATGAAGGTCATATTACAGATGAAGGTGTGGCAGCTGAATTACATGATCTAATGACGCAAGAGGATTCTATACCCTTTTGTTTCGAAGCATTTCAGTTTATAAGGTAGAACCTTCGTAATGTCTCTAAAGGAAAAGATGAACATCCAGTAGGATGTTATACAGTTTCAATAGATACATCGCAATAGTCTTCTCAAGTTTTTGATGATCCTATTGCTCGTGTGTTGGATTATGTTTGTTGTAAAAGTTCTTCCCCATTGGCTAACCATGTGCCAGAAGAGAATGTTGATAATAATCTTATTCAAAGGTAACCTTCATTGTCTTGTTTAACAGATTGTTCATTGCATAGCCCATACCAAGGTTTGCAGTCATATGAGGAGATTGATAAAGGAGACTTTTGTTCTGTTTGGAATCAGCAACAGAGTTTGGTTATTCACGAAATTCGGGATCCTTTTGGCAACTTGCTGTTGTCCCCAAAGAAACACAACACCGATGTGAGGAAAGTCTTAATATCTAACTATGAAGATTACTGGGACCAGAGCAGTAATGTGTTAATGGAAATAAATAGAGATGTTTATGAAGATCCTTTCTCAATATTCTTGATGTCATCTAGTCAACTCATGCTTCGCAAGTTTATCAACAGTCAACTTGACAAAAGTATTGATACAAACTTGATTCGGCAGCCAGTTTCTTTGTCATTTTCAGTTGGAATCTCGTCACAAAGTTCAGATCAAAGTTTTCATTCATGGTATCAGCGGAAGGGAAGTAATCCATTGGATGAGCTAAGTCCCAGTCTACATGAACTTCAAGATCCTTATGCATTGTTTTTGGAGGCGGATAGAGAATCCATATCATTCAATGGATCTGTTTCCAAGTTTTCATGGGAGTTGCCTTTCGGTAGTTCTCTCTTGTTGTTCATAAGTGAGCACTTGCGGAGAATACAAACAATAGCCAGAATACTTAATTGGTTGCATTGGTTGTTTCATTTCACTTGATCAGGTGATGAATGAAACTGTAAGAGTAGGTTGTATTGAATAAGCTTCATATTGAGAATCATTTCTAGTTTATCGATTGCGTTAAGTATTGAGTCAGTTTTTAGTTGGGTGAGAGTCAATTTGTGTCGTCAAGTCATCAGTTTTCAGTCATGCATTTCAGCTTGAATTTTTTACTCCATTGCCAAATCGATGAAGGCACTGTCTTCTCTCCCAAAGATCTGTCATTCTTAGCACCTCCAAGGAGCTACCATCCCCATTGGGGCCAATGTTAGTGTTAGTGTTTGTAGCCTTCCTCCAGTGATCAAACATTCTCTTGCAAAATGATTTTAAGGTGTCAAGGTCAAATTTTGTCATTTCAGTGAGCCTTCAAGAAAAATTTGGTCACTAGGTATTAGGTCTAGGGTTTGCTTTCGCCCTTGTCAAAGTTGTCCGAGTGTCGGTCCATGTCACCATTCAACTGAGTGTACCATCATTCAAAGGGTTGTCATCATCATGTCAAGTTCCACTGGCTCATTTTACACCTTGTTCATGCTTTGGTTGTGCCTCGGTAAAGTTCATTTCCCTCTCCTAGGGTTTTGAAGGAAATTTCTCTTGGATGGTCAAATCATTAGTAAAACTTGTATCCTGATGTTCATACACCTTCCCCTATCCTTAATGTACCTTATTAAACACTTCCCATCACTGAGATCCCCTAATTTACTCATTTTCGCACAAACCCTAGTTTCTTGCTACAACTTGGCAATTTTCTAGGTTGGGCCTATGTTTTGCCCTTTTGGACCCCTTCCCCTCACTAAATTTCTAAGATTCCACTTTCCCCTACTTCCTAACATCCCTCCCTACTTCAAAAAATTTCCTCAAAGATTTAGAAGCCCCCTATCCCCTTCATTTCGCTTCATTTCGACAAGTCCCATGTTCCACACATCAGGATAGGTTTTACTCCAGTGATGTTTCTGAACAATAAAAGATGCATTCTGGAAACTTGAGAGAGGTTTTTGTCCACAACAAGCCAGGGAAGAAAAACCTCCTTCATATTTTACACAAGTGTCATGGTTTTGGAGAAATGTCAAAAATATAATTACATCGGGAAAATTGAATGCACCTCTGAAGTGACCTTGGGAACATCAAGTTTTCTCCCAGCTTGGTTGGCCAAATGACTTGCTTGATGAGTTAAATGATAACTAGACACAAAGAGATTTCTAATGAGCTATCATGAGGTCAATTTGGAGTTGAGGAACACCTTCAAAAGTTGACTGCAACAGCACTCTGCCTTGAGGCAGTCTCATTTGGCACATTTTGACCAGTCTTGGGATATTTGAACTTTGATAGGGTAAATGAACTCCAAATTGAAAAATTCCAAACTCGAAGACCTTTCCAACGAGATATCCTGCACCCAATTTCGACACTGGGAAGGCCTCCAAAAGTCTCCTGCAAAAAGGCGCTACGCACAGGCTCTATGCATTGCACCTCAAGCCCAGTGCGCCGCGCCTTCCCTATGCGTTGCGCCAATGTATTTTTGCACTGAGAAATGAAGCTTTGTGCGCCGCGCCTTCCCTATGAGCCGCGCCAATTTCCCAATGCCCCACACCACCAACAAATTCACAAACTTGCTCCAAATCGCTCAAAATACGTGGGTCTTCACTTGTACAAGTAAGATGGGTTTCCATCATTTCTTTTCATCAAAGATTAGTGCTTGTTAGATGGTGGTTGTCTTATGGTGTTGGATAGAAAAATCAAACCCTAGCAAGGAAAACGGTGTTAGGGTTTTGTATTAGCTGTTTGGCTGCCAAGTTACTACTCCCACCTCACATTCCCTTGCTCCATTTTTTCCTTGATTTCCCTATTTCCTAAAGTCACCCACTCTTATATTCATTAGTTTCATATCCCATACCCCCAATTCCTATTTTACAAAGTCCCAAACCCAAACCCTAGTCCATATACTATACCCTATCCCAACATTCCCTCATATCCCAAGTTACTCATTCCTAAGTCCCATTATCCCTATCCCTAAAGTCATTGCATTCCTTATCATTTATGTCAGTTGTAAAATTCCCAAAACCTCAAATTTTCTAAACAACCAAGTAATCGTCCATTGTTCCTACATTTGTCAAAATTCCAAAGGGCAAACATCACTTGACAAGACCCCACTATCCAAACTGCCCTATTTCCCACAGTCCCTCCCAAATTTGGTAATTGCACCAAACTCTCATTCTTCATCTCATTGAAAGCCAAAAAGACTTTGAAACACCATGAAGGCGGGCAAATAGTGACTTTACAACTGAAACTGCATGCACCAGGAGGGCACTAAAATGTCGAAAAAAGGAGGATAGACTCCAAATCTTGGCTGAAGCCTCTTTGGATGAACATGATACTTGATGAGCGACTTTCTGTTCAAATTTCAAGGAATTTGGAGAAAATTTTGTCAATTTTGAATTTTTTGGCTTTAAAAACGGGTTTTTCAGTCCTACGCGTAGCGCCACTTGGCGCGCGCTTATAATTGGGAGGTCTCCAGGAGTAAAAATTTACAGTTTTGGATTTTTTATCAAAAGTTATGTATGCTCATGGATTACCTAAGGATTTCATCAAGTTTTGGGTTTCTTAAAGGGTCAAAAACACCCTAAAAATGACCCCACTGCCCCTATTTTGACACACAGGAAGCAGTCTTGGGAGATTGAGGTTTTGGAGGGGCAAATGACATCGAAATCTAGAAATTCCACTTGGGTTGGAAAGGTGACAGGTAAGGATTTCCAACAAGCACACTTGAGCTCAATTTGGACTTCAGGAAGTTCCTCAAAATCATCTCCAAAGTGGCATGACACACACAGATTTTGGCACAATGCACAGAGAATTTTGGCTTGTTTTTCACTGTTCAGCTCAAAAATTTGCCCAGTTTTGACCAGTTTTGCTTCTTGATGCTATTCTTGACTTTTCATGATGTGATTTAATAAATATTATGTAATTTTGGCACATTTTTACTTGTTCTAGAGAATTCAATCACTAAAAGGTGAAAATTAAATGAATGAATCAGTTTCCTAGCATATGGGGCTAAGTTGTTTGACTACCTAGATTTCATTTCCTTGTTTATAATTAGTTCAAACAGCTCCTAGAATGATGAGCTCGACCCCTAGAGGCAAGGTAAGAGGTTTGGCTTGTCTATATTATGTAATTTCTAATTCGTTTTCATGGTTGGACACTTTGGATTGCTTTGGCATACTATTGTACATATTTTCTCTGCATTTTGGCTAAGGAAAGACCAGGGTTTTGCAGCACTGTTTGGGATCCATGTGGCTTTATATTTTGATGGTGTGTTTCTCTCAGTAATTGTAAGTTTTTATGTGTATCATTTTCCTTCTCTCATCTTCTACAATTGAATAAATGAAGTGTTAAGGTAGAAGCCATAGATAATTATGCTTTGCCTTCAAATTTGTTTGATTTTCAATGTTTTCACCTGTTTAAGGAGAATCCTTGAAGCCTTCTTGCTCTCCTTAGCTCCTCACCTGTCTGATCTACCCATTCATTCTCTTTAAAAGCATCAAGACAATTGCCTTCCTTGCCCCATTCAGACCTCTGCAAAAACTATGCCTCAATCCCCAAGCCCAAATTTGCCTTTCCCTATTTCAACACCAAATCCTCAAAAACTTAAATCAAACCCTTGTACTTTACACCTAGCCTAAAATTAACTTCTATTTCAATCATCTCTAGCCTCATCGATTATCTTTGTCGATATTGACCCAGAGAGAGCCCTCTCCTATCCTCGTAGGGCTAGCTACGAGGTTGAGCGTGGTTTGATGTAGACCTAGAACCTTGCCTTTTCAGCCTGAGGCAAATCTAGGCTCTAACAACTTCAATGACACTTTTTAGCCCATGCATTCAACAACCATCAAATACTTATAGAATCATGAAAAAGAGCCACAGTTAGAGCACATTATAGAATGGTGTAATAACCAACATATAACTAGATTAGGAACCATGAAAAATCTACCCCGTCATCATAAATACAAATACATGTACTCATTAATCATACTACTAAAATAGCTCTCAATACATGTGTAAAGCCAACCAAGTCAAGAACTTTCACGTAGCACCCCACCATAGATTAGACTGAACCAAATATTTCTTTCAGCGAATCACCCTCGTGCTATATTCCAAGCATGAATGTGGGATCTCATGGTACAAACCCAAATATAAACAACCAATGGAATCCAGAGGTTAAACCACCTCCACCCTCAAACTACCATGATCTCGCCAAAACCGGTCAAGAGATCATAATGCCAAAACAAGCTTCGATGCCTTAGAATTCCTTCACCATATATTTATGATTTTGCATGTCTACATGCACCTGTCGAGGGCCTCCAGGAGAGAATCATATCCACCCGCAACCCTTGGGAATTTTCCTGAGACCACCTCACCTAGTTCCAAAACCTTCTGGCAATCCAAAGTTGAACCAAGAAATGAATCCCATCACACCATGCTTTCTAGGAAATGGTAAGGAAAGGTTGAAACCACTGTCAAACTAGGAAAAATCCATGCCAATGATATAAAATGAACTAAATGATGAAATTCATGTACCATGCATTCACACCTCAGCTAGGAAATCACGCATGCAACCTGTTACCTGCAAAATCCTCCTGTTGAAGTTGTTGATCCAACCTTCCTTGCTTGCCCTTTCTTTCCTTAACTTGTCCTTTGGTAACAACCCTGGTGAAAATTCCATGTAATAAAAGTTAATAAAGGAAAAAATAATAACCACGATTGATGGGACACTTATTCCAAGCTTAATGTTTGGCAAGACATCCTAGTGTGGGTGTTCATTGATTTAATATGGCTAAGAAAATTGGAAAAGGCAATGCCTAAGGCTTTGGAAAGGCAAAATGGAATTTTTGGCACATTTATTTATGAAAATAATGGAGATTAGAAGAAAAGGGAGGTGAAAGGTCACAGGCTGCATGTGAGGAGGAAAATGAAGAAAAATAATGGAAAATGAACAAAATAGAGGCCTCATTCATAAAAAGGCTTTTGAGGATCAATTGGTAACCTTTTGTTAGTTCAATTTTGGGGCTCTCTCATTACTCTCTCTCATACTCTTGGATAATTAGAGTTGTATTGGAGCACTCTTGGAGGGTGTGGCATACTCAGATTGTTGGAGTAGGAAGGCAAAGGAAGAGCAGGAAAGAACAAGAGGACATTAGGATCAATAGCTACAACAGATTTTGCTTGCAAGTACCGAGTTGCATGTGTGTTTTCCTCACTAGGTTTAGCATGCATGACATATGTATGTAGTTTGTTGGTTCTGGTATTCCATTCGCATGGAGGATGGTCGAGATTGACAGTGGATTGCCTAGCCTTGCCATTTCCTAGATATCCATGGTGATTGTGGATTTGTTTTCCTTGTTTTGTTTTGGTTGGTTCGTATGTTTCCTTAGCTTGGGTTGAGTTATTAGTCTTGGAAGCCCTATTTGGACAAACACTCTAGAAGCCCCGTAATAGCTTGGGTTGAGTTACTAGTCCTGGAAGCCTTGGTTGGAAAAATGCTTTGGAAGCCCTTGGTGGGTTGAGGTACTAGTCCTGGAAGTCCTTGTTGGAAAAATGCTCTGGAATCTCAGTAAAAGTGGTGGGTTGAGATACTAGTCCTGGAAGTCTTGGTTGGAAAAACGCTCTAGAAGCCATAAAAGAATTGGATATATACCAATCTCATTATGGTTTTGTGATGTCCAACCGTGAGGTGGAAACAATGTTTGATGGGTTGAGGTGGATGGCCTCTGGAATCCCTGGATGGTTTTGGATTGATGTGTTTTATGAAATCCCACATTCATGATTGGAATATGGCATAGGGGTGAATGGTTGAAGAGAGATTTGGCTCAGCC
Organism: Pinus taeda; assembly: GCA_000404065.3. Taxonomy (NCBI): domain Eukaryota; kingdom Viridiplantae; phylum Streptophyta; class Pinopsida; order Pinales; family Pinaceae; genus Pinus; species Pinus taeda. The sequence continues at coordinate 50,020 of APFE031656155.1, forward strand.
ATTCTATGGTCAGGTGGAACGTGGAAGTCCCATCCCAGGTTTGGATTTTTCATCATCGATATGAAGTTATTTCTCCTTGTAATTCTATGAGTATTATACTAGTTATATGTGGTTTATATGGTTGTGATTTCATTGGTATTTATGTTGCTATTCTGTTGGTTATATATATGTTTTATGACAGTAACTATGCATGGCTCTCATCGATGTTTCTTAGTGATTCTCAGCTAAGTATGAGACCTATAGAGTCTCATGATTGTTTTGTTTTTGACACCATTTCCATCCATTTTTCCTCTTTTCATCATTGCTATCAACTAAAATAAACAGTAAAATTATAGATTTTGACATGGTAAGGTACTCAGATGTCTTATTTTTCATATTTATTATAGTTCCTTATTATTAAGTTAAAAGATTGTAATAGCTATGGAATTAACACGATTCTGAAATTGTTTCATGATTTTGTGGCTATCTCCATGGTTTTCTAGGTTCCAATACACCAACCAAGCAAAGAGGAACATGGGAAGATAAGTATTGATCTCCTCCTATTTTCCTGAGCCAAATCATCAAATAAATTGCCCAGTGGCGCAGTGAAAGAAGCAGGTCGATACGTCGATAAACAGAGCAGCGAAAGTTCAAATAAATAATGACTCTATGATTTTCTTTCCAAATAGAAAATTGTCGAGAAACATTAAATTCTCCATTATAAGATTAAAATTTAGATTGGGATTCTTTTAAGTTTTTAAGTCATGAAAGTCTCAATCTTTTGATCATGAATGCAATATATATAACTCTGTAAACAAAAAGTGAGAGACATATATGTAATCTTTAAATTAACAGTTTGAAGTTCCATAACTCTATTCCTTTTAATTAAAGAAGCATTCTCACCAATACCATGCACAATTAGTTGTTGAATTAAAGTCTTAAAACCCGTTGTTTTGTGGAGGGCCCCTGCAGATAGTCGAGGTTCATTCTTTTATTTTTAGTTTAGTTCATTTCGTTTTGTTATTTCCAGAATTACATTATCGTAGCTTCAATTTCTTTGTAATTACTTGTTTACACCCTTTCATTTGTTGTCTGTCGATTTCAAATCATTCGTATGCTTTCTAAAAGATGACTATGTACATAATCCTCTTCTTTTCATAAGAAATATTTTTAATTAGATCGCATTCCTTCTATATTTGTTCTTATTATTTCAAGTAAGATTTTTAATTGCAGTGCGTAGATCTTAACATAGATTGCTTTATAGATTTATCCTTGAATAGAATTGATTCCTTGCAAAGCAAAAATAATTTTCCTTCTAGAACATAAGTAGTTTAGGTAGTTTTGTTTTTATCACCTTGCATAGTAACTCTTTTGAAACTAACAATAGTCAGTTAAATAGGAACATGATAACTATTCTTACTTTCCTAATTTTTAACAGTTGATTGTAGGAATTTAATTGTAAATATTTAGTTTTCATTAGGAACATAGGAATAAATAAAGTCCTTAAAACAAACACGATCATCATCTTAATAAACTCAAAAAGGCTTCTAGCATATATAGTGCACTTGCACTTCACAAGTTTACAAACTCCGGTCGATTATTTATGTAAGCAATTTAAGAACATTGATTTGACTAAACATTTTGGTGCCATTGCTGGGAAAGTGTAAAATAGAAGTCTTAATTTATTTTAAATAAATAAATAAGCATCATATGCGTAGGGAAAGAGATTCGAGGAGTATATTGGTAGGTAGAGGAAAGAGCTTAATTCCAACAACATCACTTACTCCACCACGACCTCCTAGTGCCACATCACCCACACAAACTCGAATTCCATCTATAGCAGGCCAACATAGACTTCCTGAGGTATTAAGATCTAAAATTCAACCTAGAGATTCACCAACTTCATCAACAGAAGCCATAATTGAAGAAGATCCCATATCCCCAACAACAGGAATAATTTTCCTATCTTCAACTCGAGAAAAACTTTTAGCTCAAGAGTTGGAAGTTCCTACTGTGGAAGAGGAAGAAAAAACCTACTTCAAACCATTAAGAGAAGAACCAAAAGAACTAGAGGAAGCTAAAAACCCAATCTTAGAACCAAAACCAGAATCCTATATTAGTTCTGAAGAATCTACAATTACTGGAGAAGCGGAAGGAGAGGTACATAATTTGAATGGTGAACAACCAAGGATTGGAGGGGGAAGAGGAGGTGGAATCGATGGAGAAAGAGGAAGAGGAGAGAATATAAATCTAGAACCTTTTGGATTTCCAATCCTCGATGAAGATACAATTGTAACAAAGACAAATATCTCACCCTCTATCCTTCCAAAGTTTCATGGATTAAGGAGTGAAGATCCTAATACATTTCTCTTTGAATTTTAAGTCTTCTGTAGATCATATGATTATCTACTTGATGCTCAAAAGTTGAAATTATTCCCTGCAACCCTTAAAGATGCAACATTAAAATGGTTTATGGGTTTAGGAATAATCTCCATAAGAACATGGGAAAAAATGAAAACCTCATTATTAGAGAAATATAAGGATTATTGTATGCCCCATAACATTAAAGACAAAGTCTTTAAAATGACACAAAAAGAAGATGAAAATCTTGAAGATTTTGTTGAAGGATTTGCTTACAATGTAAAAAGGGAAAAAATGAATAATCTAGATGAGGAAACTTTGAAATCTCTCTTATTGAAATCAATTAGAGATCAGTGGATTGATCTTCTCAATATAATGGGCAAGGGAGACATTTCTCAGTTATCACTACGAGAAATTTGTGATTTGTGCATACACATTTCAAGAAGAAAAGCAAGAACCAGGAAAAATCCAAGAGATCCTCTTCTATCAAGGATTAATAAATCTACAATTGGGACAGTAAGTAGAGCAGAATTAGGAATTTTTCTTGATTACTTTAAAACAAATATTTTAGGGAATTTTAGTGAACAAATTGACACCGTTAAAAAACAAAACAAGAAGAAAGCTAAAAATGATGCATTGTCCATTTTTTGTCCTAAGTGTAGAAAGAAACATGCCTTGAGAGAATGTCCTCTTGATTTAAAAAGTATAGAAACTTATGTTATTTGTGCAGAAAATCATGATACAAAATAATGTCCCTCAATACCAGGTCTTAAATATGTTTATCAAGAAGAAGTACCAAATCAGGTAGACCCTCTCTATTTTATTGCTAAAAGACCTTGGCAGTATCCACAACCAAATACAACTCAAGGTTTTAATCCTCATCCATTTTCACAATCTTCACAAAGTAATTGGATTGCCCCAATGCCTTGGAAATCTTGGCCACAACCTTGGTCACAAGGATGGAAAAATCCTTATGGAAAATTCCCTTAATATCCTCAATTTCCACAATCATATCCTACTTTTCCTCCACAATATTATCCTTAGCTTGTTCAATAAACTCAACCTCATAATGTGAATCCACAACTTTCATTACCATTTCCTCAAAGACCAAATAAATTGCTTGCCCATCCGCTTCCAAATCCAAATAATAATAAAAATTCACAACCTGTTTACAATATGGAACGACAAATTTTCAAACTTACATGATAAATCCACTAGATCTAAATAATGTTCAACTTAGATCTGGTAGAAAATTAGAAAAGAAGTCCCCCTCAATTGTTATTCAAGAAAGTGAAAAAGAAAATATCACTAAAGAAGAAAAATCTCTTAACAACAAAAAATAAGAAACTCAAAAACAAGTTACTCCAACACATTCAAATAACTCAACTCCTATTATGGAACAACCTTCAAGTATGTGTTTCAAAACCACCTTTCCCTGAAAGATGAAAAATTGATGAAGGGGTAGAGAAACAAATTTTATTTCCTGATTATGACATGTTAGATGAACCAAAGAATGTTTGCATAAATTGTTTTTTGCTTCAAGCCATCAAGGAAATACCAATTTTCGCAAAAACAATTAGTAACTTGAGCATAAAAAGACCTGGAAGAAAGAGAAAAGAAATCAAAAGAATCCAACTTGTTGGAAAAATTGCAGATGTCATGATGGGTAAAACAACAATTCAAAAATATCTTAATCCAGGAAGTCCCATTGTGAAAACAACATCAATGGTGTAGAGATCCCAAATACATTGATTGATCTAGGAGCAACCATAAATATCACGAGTAAACAAAATATGGATCAATTAAAACTTTCTAATCTTCAATATACACCTACACTATTAAAATTGGCAGATAGATTTGTAATCAAACCTGATGGTGTATTAGAAGACATATATGTATCCTTAGATTCTTGGGAATACCTTGTTTATTTTAGGATTTTAACACCCAAGAAAACTTAGGACGACATCCATTGATTCTAGGAAGACCATGACTAGCTACAGTCGATGCTTTCATAAGTTGTAGATCTGGTGATATGTTAATTTCTAATGGGAGTAAAACAAATAAATTCACACTGGATCCACCAGCAAAAACAACAGTAGAGGTTGAAAATGAAGAATGGATAGATGATGGCTTCGGTATAAGACCAATCTTTGCTACTTCAAAATTAGATGAAGAAGATCAAATTTTAAATTTAATGGAAAAAATGAATCTTCAACATATTGTGAATCTAGTCAGAATTTTCAAGATCAATGCAATATTGAATATTAATCATCTTGTCAACTGTCCCCGCACTCTATAGAAAAATTTGGCAATTCTACAATTGAAATATTTTCAAGAAAAACTTTGAATATCAACAATAATTTGGAAGAATTTCAAAACAAAGAATTGATCAAGATGTTACAAGAAAATTCATCTTCTTATGCATGGGAACATACTAACATGGAAGGAATTGATCCTAATACTTGTAAACATCATATCTACATTGAAGAAAATGCCAAACCAATTCGACAACCTCAAAGAAGAATGAATCCAAATTTAAGGGAGATTGTTAAGGAAGAGCTACAAAAACTGTTTAATATCAATTTTATCTATCCTATATCAGACAGTCAATGGATTTCACACTTATTAATTGTCCCTAAAAGGAATGGAAAATGAAGAGTGTGTATTGACTATATGGAATTGAATAAAGCCACTTTAAAATATCATTTTCCACTTCCTTTCATAGATCAAGTTTTAGATACATTGGCACGAAAGAAATATTTCTCATTTTTATATGGTTTTAGTGGGTATAACCAAATCCAAGTAGCCCCAGAAGACCAAGATAAAACCAACTTTACCTGCCCATGTGGAGCTTATGCTTCCCGAGTACTTCACCTTGGATTATGTAATTCTCTTGCAACATTCCAAAGAGTAGTATTAGGCATTTTTTCTGATCTAATTCATGGTTGTGTGGAAGTATATATGGACGATTTTAAAGTTTATGGAAATTCCTTTAAAGAAGCTCTTAAAATTTTGAAAAAATTTCTCATTAGATGTAAAGAAGCAAATCTCTCATTAAGCCATGAAATTTTTTTTATGATGTTTACTAAGGGAATTGTTCTAGGATACCATATTTCAGGAAATGGAATTAGAGTGGACACATCTAAAGTAGAAGTTATTTCCAAATTATCAATTCCAACCTGTCACGAGATGTTAGAAGTTTTCTTAATTTCACTGGTTATTATAGAATATTTATAGAAAACTTTACAAAAATTGCATCTCCATTTTCCAAGCTACTCACAAAAGACTATGAATTCAATTGGAATTCTGATTGCCAAAAGGCCTTTGAGTCATTAAAAGAGAAAATCTCTGAAGCACCCATTTTTAGAGGACCAAATTGGAAATTACCTTTTCATATTTTCACTGATGCTTCAAATACATATTTAGGAGTTGTACTAGGACAAAAAAACTTAACTCCATATGCCATTTATTACACCAGCAAAAATTTTACTCCTGCAAAGTTAAATTATACTGTCAGAGAAAAGGAGTTTTTAGTTGTTGTTCATGCCATCAATAAATTCAGACATTATATTACTAGCTATGAAACTTTTGTACATATTGATCAATCTACAATTAGATACTTAATGAATAAATCAATCACTAATGGCAGAATCACTAGATGGTTATTGTTGCTACAAGAGTTTAACATTACTATTTTGGATCAACCTAGAAAACAAAACACAATTGCTAACTTTTTATCAAGGATTCAAAATGATAACAATGACATGCTTGTAGAAGATAATTTTCCTGATGAATATATTTTTGCAGTATCTACTAAATCTCCATGGTTTGCAAATATTTCTAATTATCTGGCTACAGGAAAATTACCATCATACTTGTCTCCTCAGGAAAAAAGGAAGGTAATTCAAATTAATGCATCTTATTCATGGATAAATGAAGAATTGTATAAAATAGGTCTAGTTCTGATCATCTAAATGTGTGTGAGAGAAGATGAAGTACCAGAGATATTGAAAGCTTGTCATGAGAAGCCATGTGGAGGACACTTCGCTAACAAAATAACTTCTTACAAAGTCCTTCTCTTTGGATACTATTGGCCTTCCCTTTTTAAGGATGCCAGAGAGTATGTTAAGAGATGTGATAGTTGTCAAAGGATGGGGAAAACTGTTCCTTCTAATGAGATGCCTCTACAACCTCAAGAACTTATTGAGCCTTTTGAAAAATGGGCTCCGGATTTTATTGGTCCAATCAATCCACCTTCGAGACCAAAAAGGTATATTCTTGTTTGCATTGATTATGTTACAAAATGGGTAGAAGATAAAGAACTTCTTTCCACTACTGAAAATGGTGTATTTTCATTTCTTTTTTAGGATATCTTTACTCGTTTTGGTGTTCCAAGAGATATTGTAACAGATCAAGGTACTCAATTTACATCCAAGTTGGTACAGAATATAATAGAGGAATACAAAATAAAACATCGAAAGTCTACTCCATATCATCCTCAAGGAAATGGACAGGTGGAGTCCACCATTTAAGTCATTGAAGCAATTCTCACCAAAATGGTGCATCTGCATAGAAGAGATTGGGAAGAAAAGCTTCCAGAAGCTTTATGGGCATACCGCACCACATGGATAAATACTACAGGACATACTCCTTATGAGCTTGTCTATGGAAAACAAGTATTGTTTCCTATTGAGTTTCAAGTTAAAAATTTCAAGACAATAGTCAAATTGGGTCTTGATCTTTCAGAAGAACAAAAACAAAGAATGTAGCAACTAAATGAACTTGATGAGATAAGACAATATGTAATCCAGAGAACCAATCTAGTTACAAAGAATGTAGCAACTAAATGAACTTGATGAGATAAGACAATATGTAATCCAGAGAACCAATCTAGTTCAACAACATAGATCCAGATGGTTTGACAAATATATCAAAGAGAGAAAATTCCAACCAGGAGATTGGGCATTACTGTTTGATTCAAAGTTCAAATATTTCCAAGGGAAATTTCAAACTCATTGGCTTGGGCCTTACGAGACTGAAACAATCTTTGAAAATGGTGAAGTTAGGATCAAAACTATTGATGAAAAAAGGATCATTTTTCTTGTGAGTGGTCATTGACTCAGAATCTATCATAATCCATTGACCAAGGAAGAATTTAGATAATACTGATCTAAAGTTGGTGAAGAAGGATTTTCCTTCTTCTCCAACTTGATCTCCCAAAATTATTTTTCTTCCTGAAAAATAATAAAAGATATATATATATATATTATATATATATATTATATATATATATATATATATAATCATAAAAATAAAAAGATAAAATGTATAGACTTGAAAACCAACAATGATGGGCATGTTTATACAGAAAACCTAAGGTGAAAATCAATTTTTGACACCTTAAATTTTCTTCACATTTGTTCTAAACCCATTTTCTTTATGTCCCACTCTTTTCTTTTTCAAAATAAAATAGCTACATAATTATTGAGTTTCTATAGCTCTAATAGATTTCTTTAGCCAATTTGACAGAGATTTCTGATGGAATAATTGAAAGAGTGATTGACTCCCTTCACTGTAAGGCACCTGAAGACAATACAAAGGACAACAACCAAAGGTTAGAAAGCAATAATTCAAAGGTATGCAATTCTTTAATTTGAAAATAGGGATAAAAAAAAATTGATTGTATGAATTATATAGACATCATAGTACCAAATTCAAAATCATTATTACTAAGAGTTGATAGTATCATGTCAAATCGGATCTAATCCGCCATTCACTCATCATCATTATACCTACGCTCCAACCCACATCCATATTTTATTTATTGAATCACCCAAATCATGCTCATTCATGATCTCAATGGTTATATTATATCACACTTCTTCATATCCTTACTACTCACACTCCCATCATTCACACTCTCGTCCTCATTACTCTGAAACCCTCATCGCCTGTCAAAAAAGAAGTCTTGAGACAAATCTTCTAAACCATGTGAGTTATAGTCAAAACAGAACCAACGAGAAGAAATTTTTTAGAAGGAAATCCACAGACAAGAGAATTATTGTAAAAAGCACAGTGACTGGAGTTTGTGGAGAAATTTGATGGTTTCCACAAAGAAGTAACCAAATCCTTCTCCAGAGCCTTTGATGGGGTGGAAGTTGAGATAGGGGACATAAAAATTACATTGACATAATCCTTTGTTTCTGAAGCTACTGGATTGCCCCAAATTGGAGAAAATTTGTTGAAAAATAGAGGTATTGAGAGAGAAGACTGTAAGGTTTTTCTTAAGAACCCTAGCATGGACACCACCATTTTCAAGAAGGGCATTCTGAGCACAACATTGAAAATGAAGTGGAGAATTTTACTTATGATAATTCAAAACTTTGTTACTTGCGAAGGGAGGTTGGGATGCATGTTTTTCTATCATATCCGACTGCTGAAGAATTTTATTGAGTATAATGAAATAAATCTTCCATATTTCTTACTTAATAGTCTACAAAACATGTCATGGAATGTTTAAAGGAGAATTCAGTTTATAGAGAACACCATGTATCACCACGGTCTTATTAAAATCCTTGTTGAATTTCACCTTTAAAATATGGGTGATAATTGGGAAAGATTTTTAGTGAGGAGCCATTTTAAGGAAGATAACCAAGAACAGTTGAGTAGTAGCAAGGCTAAGAGAGGGAGAAAAAGAGAAATTGAAGGACCAATAGACCAAGGACAACAACAGTCACAGGAGCAGTCACAGGATGACATTCCTCTTGAAATCTTTTTAGAGAATATGAACAAGAAGCACACCGAAAACAGAGAAGCCTATGACAGAAAGAAAGAAAGAAAAAATTCAAATGCCTCCTGTGACAAGCTTAAGAAGAAGTACTAAACTCAATCCAACAACAAATGAACGACCTACAAAATATATGGAACATATCGACTTAGAAGTAGAGGAAAATTCAAGGGTTTCTCCACCAACTTTTATCACGCCTCCTCAAATTCCAGGTCGAAGAACACCTGAAATTGATCCTATACATCAGGATATTTATGATTATATTGAGTGTCTGGAGAAAAGAGATGCGGAAAAAACATCAACTTCAAGTAAAGAAGAAGTCTAGTTTAGTAAACCACAAGAACCTCTAGTAATAAATGTTTTAAAACAAGAAATTTTCAAGTTGGAGACATTAAACAGGTACATTCAAAAGGAGAATCAAACCCTAAAGGCACATAGTGAAATACAAATGGCTAAGAGTGACAATTTCCTTTTACACCTAAGTCTGTGCTATAAGAAAAATAAGAAGTTGAAGCAAAAAAAAGAGCTCTACAAAGGCAAGTCATAAACCTGAAATACAAGATTCTCATGTAAAAAGCCAAGGATGGTAGTGGGTGGAAAGAAAAGGAAAAAGATGAACTTAGATGTATTTGCAGAGGTATCAAAAGAAATGCAGTAATTAAATAGGAGACATCAATTTTGTGTTTTGCATGAGGACATGCAAAGACCTCAGCATGGGGGAATGTAGATTTTTTACACCATTTCCATCCATTTTTCCTCTTTTCATCATTGCTATCAACTCAAATAAACAATAAAACTATATATTTTGACATGGTAAGGTACTCAAATGTCTTATTTTTCATATTTATTAATGTGCCTTATTATTAAGTTAAAAGATTGTAATAGCTACAGAATTAACATGATTTTGCAGTTGTTTCATGATTACGTAGCTATATCCACAATTTTCTAGGTTCCAATATGCAAGCCAAGCAAAGAAGCACATGGGCAGATGAGGATTGATATCCTCATGGATATCCTCCCGTTTTCCCGAGCCAAATGATCAAAGAAATCACCTAATGACGCAGTCAAAGAAGCAGGTCAATACATGGATAAACAGAGCAATGAGAGTTCAAATAAATCACAACTTTCCGATTTAATTTTCAAATAGATAATCATCGAGAAAAGTTAAATTCTCCATTATAAGATTAGCATTTAGATTAATATTGTTTTAAGTTCTTAAGGCTTGAAAGTCTCAATCTGTTGAGCATGAATGCTTTATATAACTCTGTAAACAAAAAGCGAGAGACATATATATAATCTTTAAATTGAGAATTTGAAGTTTCATAACTCTATTCCTTTTAGTTGAATAAGAATTCTCATCGATATCATGCGTAGTTAGCTATTGAATTAAAATCTTAAAACATGTTGTTTTGTGGAGGGCCCATGTAGACAGTCGAGGTTCATTGTTTTATTTTCAATTCAGTTCATTTCGTTTTGTTATTTCTAGAATTGCATTATCGTAGCTTCAATTTCTTTGTAATTACTTGTTTACAGTCTTTCATTTATTGTCTGTTGATTTCAAATCATTTGTATGCTTTCTAAAATAGGGCTATGTACATAACCTCTTCTTTTCATAAGAAAATTTGTTTAATTAGATCGCATTCCTTTTGTTTTTGTTCTTATTATTTCAAGTAAGGTTGTTAATTGTAGTGCATAGATCTTAACATAGATTGCTTTATAAATTTATTCTTAAATAGAAGTGATTCCTTCTAGAGCAAAAATAATTGTCCTTCTAGAGCATAAGCAGTTTAGGTAGTTTTGTTTTTATCACCTTGCATAGTAACTCTTTTGAAACTAACAATAGTCAGTTAAATAGGAACATGGTAGCTATTCTTAATTTCCTAATTTTTAAGAGTTGATTGTAGGAATTTAATTGTAAATATTCAGTTTTCATTAGGAATATAAGAATAAAGAAAATCCTTAAAACAAACACGATCATCATATTAATAAACTCAAAAAGAATTCTAGCATATATAGTTCACTTGCACTTCACAAGTTTACAAGATCCGGTCGATAATTCATGTAAGAAATTTAAGAACATTGAATTGACTAAACGAGACCCCTATGCTCAGATATGTTATTTACACATGTATATTACATATTCATGATATGTTTGACGAAATTCCTATCATGGCTAGTAGGGGTCCAGTCAAGTTCTTCTTCAAGTAGCTGCATTTGTACTGTCATTTCTCTGTTACTTTATTGTTCTGAAGGTGTCATTCAATTATGGGAATTGACCTAGGCTCTGGGCCTAAAAGAGTGGCTCAAATCCTGGGGAAGTTGGTACAACACTAAGAAAAATAGTCCCTAGATGCTAACATGATTTTTCATGAGATCGCGTAGAGCCTCCTAGATGTTGGCAGGCCTATAGCATGGGAGCGTCGAGAGGTCAAGTGGTCCAAAATCTCAGTGGGACCGAGGGGTTGGTTGGAAGCAAGGTTGGGGTTGTTCTTGAGAGTCCTAATGTTGATGTTGAAAGTATGCATGGTGTGCTTCCTTTAGTTTCACTTCCTTAACGTGACTTAGGAGGTCGAATCATATCATAATGGCCTCTTGTCGCCTGTTTACCCCAGCTGGACAGTTGCTTGGGTAGATGTGGGAGGAGGGTGTTACGCCTCTTCCTTCCTCTTCCTTTCATTTTTGCTTTCTTGTATTCTCCTTCGCTCTCTCTCTCTCTCTCTCTTTGAAACTAATTCCAAATCAAAACTGACCAAAATCCATGAACTAATCCTCAGAAGCCTTTTATCATTGATGCCTCTATTTTATTCATTTTCCTTCATTTTTCCTCTAATTTTATCCTCATGCAAATATGTGTCTCTTCATCTCCCTTTTCTCTTATTTTCCTTTATTTTAATAATTAAATTCCAATTATTTCCTCTTTTCCTTTTGTAATTCCTTTGCCATTTCCTTTTCCTATTTCTTTAGCCATAATAAATAACAAGTGATGCCCACTATAGTGCTTTCCCAACATTTAACTTCGAATACATGTCCCGTGATCTTGGTCTTATTCTTTTTTCCTTTATTATCCTTTATTATCCTTTATTATATGAAACTTTAACCCGTGGTTGTTACACACATGAGCATGGGCACCCCAAATTTCATAGGCCCCCAATGAAAAATTCAAATCACAACCAAAAACAAGGTTATCTTCTTTCATATACGATTTCCTCATAATCCCATCATAAAACAAATATTTTTCCTAATATGGGCCATAAATATTGAATTTATTAATCTCCTTGCCCAAATCAGTTGATAAAGGATCAACTCCTAGTAAAATATTAGAACCCCATAGGCTTACGAATTTTGTAGTTTTTTGGTTTAGGCCAATGGAAAGGTCCCTCGACCTACCCTTTGCATTAGAAGAAACAAAACAAGATATTAGAAGAAGATATTCCAAAGCCTTCTAAATCGAATCCCCATCTCCCAAAGTATCCTGCGAAAAAATGACATCCAGATTAACAAAGTGCACCATACTCCTCAAAGACAACCTTTTAGATGGGATTGTTAGGCCCTTGCAATTGAAATATAGAAAAATCATGGGGAAACATACTCCGTGGCTTGCACCTCTCTAAGCACTGCAAAAATTAACCTTTGTTTTCTAGAGGAAATATTTTGGTTGGCTTTGTGTTTGGCTCTAGACATGAAAGACTTCCTACCTTGCAACCAACCACTAGTATCTATCGAAGAGGTTTTTCCCAAGTCCTCTAACACTACCCAATGTGTCTCACTTAGTGTTGTGTGGACAAATATTATAGGTTGATGATGAAGTCGAAGACTCAAATCTAAACTTAGAAGAAGCAGGGATTGGGAAGGAGAAACAAGGCGTAGAAGAGGAACTAGGACACGTATCCATAGCAAGAGAGAGAGGGGAGAGGGAACTCATAAACATAATAACATAGATTGAATTTCTATTACCCACATCTAGGGTTCCAAAATATTTAATCAAATTGTTAACCAAGGGGGAGTCAAACAAATTACTCGAAGGATAGAACCAAGAGTGAACGACACATCATCTTGTGAACCTTGAAGCCCCTGCAATGCTAAAGATAGTTGAATCGCACCTCCATCATATGTACATGCTTTAGAAGACTTTCTTTACTGCAATGATTGAAATGAAGAGATCTCCTCAGTTTGGCATCCCTTCTCATCTTGTGAGACCCCATAAAATGCCCTTTTCCTTATACCCCGACGACCATATTTTCTAGTTTAAGGGATGGGACACTCCCTCAACACATTCCCTTGCTTGTGACATTTTTGACAACATAAGGGGAAGCCCTCATAATCCAACAGCTAACAATGGAAGTATCCTATATCAGTTCATCCATAAATCCTTTACTAAGGTTCAAATTTACCAAAACTCTTGCCATTATTCTCCCATGGTCCACTTGGAAGGTCATGTCAGCCTTGAAAAATGTTCCCAACTTGTTCCAAATCCTCTAAAATACATCTAAGGTCCACGGCTGAGGCAGAATACCTAACATTCTCATCCAAAATAGAATATCATCAACCCTTTCCATGCTTGCGTTGAATAGAGAATTACATAGCTTCAAGACCATAGGGATGGAATTTATGCTCCAATATCTATGAAAAAATTTATTTACTACCTCTACCAAGGATAATTCACACATAAACTAGCAGTGGGAGAGAATACTAACCATTGGGGTCACTTCCAAATATCCTCCCCGTTCTTTTTCAGATATTTGGAGGAAAAGTATCTCCCTGACGCTCTTCCAACCAAAACCTTCTTAGACATGTCCATTACATTGTTCAACAAAGCATCCTCTACAAGTAACAAATTATTGTCTGCATCCTTAACCTTAGATCCTTTTTTCTTCTTTCTTTTTCACCCAGAACTCAAAAGACCTGCAAAATCAATTGTTGTATCTAGGGTTTTCCCTAGATTATTGTTTCCTTCAATTTTTGTCTCTACTCCATTATGATGTTTAAAAGAGTATGAGGGTAAAGAATTCACACCATGAGAAACCTCAGTTATAAACTGAGAGGATCATGGGTTCAAACCACCAGTTGGATCGACAATAACTTCCTTTCCCAAACCCTTTTTAAGTCCCCCCCTCCTTCATTTCTAGAGACCACCCCCACCTAGATTAGGGTTGAAACTACCATCTACATATTAGCTTCAACTAATAATGAATCCAAAAACTCTAGTGAGAGGTCATCTACAAACTGGATTATGGGAGAGGATGCAAAGTCAGGAAAGCCCTCAAACACCCCTTCCAGATTGCTTTCCTTTGGCACATTCAGTTGTGTCAACGTCTACAGAGGTTCCAATAACCCTCCAGGTGGAAACCCTAGATCACCCTTATGCGCCACCTCCGTCTGAATCACCTCTCAAATTTGTTGGTAAGTTGGATTATCGCTTCTTGATATTCCATCGATATCCCACACCACACCTCAGGAGTTTCAAACCAAATAAGCTCCATGTCACAAGGGTCCTCAGAAATATCCAAAACTTCCTCCATCTTGTTGCCTTATCAACCCACAAATCGATACCACTACCACTTGTCAAAGGAATGGTCTATAACCCCTACTTTCCACCCACCTTCCAGCTAATAGAATCCTCCAAACCCTGCCACAAAACTTCTCTGGAACCATTAATTGGTTATATTTTTTCTCCGTCAAGAAACCTTAAGAATCGAGAGGAGAGCCCCATTGGAAACTTTGAGCAATTAGCCCTCTACCAACTACCAAATTGTTGCATGTATTGTCTCAGTCAATACTTGCATGCTTGAAAACTTGACCACAAACTCAGGAAAAATTACCACAAGCCACAAACTTGAATTGGCCTCCACACACACACACACACACACACATATATATATATATTAAAAAAAAAAAAAAATTGGAAGTTAAAAAATGAAATAAAAAAGATAAAGTACTTCCTAATAAGAATAATAAGAGGGAGATGTGTATGTTATTCAATTCGTAATATAAAATTGATATGTGACATTTAAAAAAAACTTGTAATAAAAAAATTCAATGTGAATTATCAATAAAATATTTTAGTGTGTAGAATTAAGTAGTAATGTGTATACTTAAAAATATATTAATTATAAAAAAAATGTTTTAATGTGGACAATGTAGTGCATAGATAAAATGTCTCAATGCACATGTTCTGTAAAATATTTTAATGTCAAGTATGTATATAGTATATATTGTTTTAAAAAAAATATGGATATATCATATAAAACAATTGAAAAAAATAAGCTTTTATGGTTAAAGCATTTGAAGTAGTGTCACTATTTTATATTTTGGTCCATTTTTAGGTATATTTTTTTGGTCAATTTTGTTAAAATCCAACAAATATTTTTTGGACTTGCAAGTTTTAGTTTTGTACTTTATATTACCTTCAAAACTACAATTTAAACAATGAAAAATTACACATTTTGTGTTTATATAGAGAGAATCACTACATATTCATTTAGATCTATAGGGGATGTGAGGGATGCAATTTGTTTTTCAAAATTTTCACTCTAAAAGAGATTGGATCCCTCTCAGTGCCAAAACATGGAAAATTAACCCACCTATGAATATTAGCCCAATTTTCCATGCTCGATGCATTCTATATCCATGCTTACTATAGATCTACACTGATAATACATTCTACCATTAACCTTAATATAATAACCATGTTGTATGGATGTTTCATGTTTTTTGAGTTGTAAGGGACTTTCTCTTGCTATTGTATTGTTGATCATTGAGGCAAATTAATTCATTTCATTTTTAAGTATTTATATTAATATAGAATATGTTTTATATAATTATCAATTTCATCATGTTTTTTTTAATTGTAAATAATCAATAATATTAATTTTGAATGTAAAAGTTGCAGATTTATTTTGGAAAATTATAAAAGTTTCTGAAGACAAAGTTTACCCAAATAGAAAAGAGATGCATCCTAACAATGTTATTATTTTTTTGGTCAATGTTAAAAATGGTTTAAAATTGAGAGGTACCATTTCCTTAACTTGAATAACTAATGCATTAATAAACCCTCATTGTGAGGTGTACTTTTTTCATAGCTTAAGATGCAATTATGTACACATGGTGAATTCCCAATCACTGAAACAATTTATGGCTTGATAGGCGAATTAATGTGTGATTCATCCTTATTCAAAGGATGAAGTTTCTTTAAAATATGGTGTTGGGTTAAAGTTTGCATATAATGGGGGAATATGACTCTACAAATATTCAATTTGAGACAATTGAAGGCATTCGTTGCAACAATATAGATGTTCAAATAAATATGACCAGATATCCTTGAGTTTTGTCTTAAATTCGCTCAAGGGCCACATTATTCAAGAAGAAAATTTGGGCTCCCGTAAGTTTGGTGTAATGGTGAAACAAATTTATAATTTTGAAAAAGGTGCTCTCTCTTGATGCAACCATGCAAATAATATCTCAAAGGTGCTCTCTCTTGATGCAACCATGCAAAATAATATCTCAAGCAATGAATAAAATGTTGAGACATAATATCTCAATCAATGAATAAAATGTTGAGAGAAATAATATTGTAATTTCAAGGGCTTTACTAATGAAATGGTCATCCTCTTCCATATCGAAGACTACAACTCTAAGTTAAAAACATATCAGTGAAGCTAACTTGTGCGTGCTCATATGAGAATAAGTATTTTGTCAAGGAAATTATTATAAATATTCTTGAAGGAAAAGTGGTACAATTACGAGAGCAAGATGGTATTCATTTTCATATTCTACCTATAAATCTTTTCACACAACCTTGCATCCATTTTATTTTATTAGAATATTTTTTTGATAAAGTGGTGTATTCATCAACCTCTTCTTTCAAACGGTACCCTGTTAAATGGGAAATTAAAAAAAAAAAATTATAGAGTTATTTAGAGTTAATGTTTATATTTTATATTTGAAAATTGGTATGTGAATTGTTGGTGATGGTTTGTTAGTGATGGTTGAGAAATTCTCTCGGCCTTTTTTTTTAAATTAAGAATAAATTAGATCTGTTCATGACTTTCATTCCATCAAATTAAGGTTTCCCCTATTTTGAAACAAGTTCAAAAGGGTTATGTTGAAATAGTTAATCTAAAAAGCCCTTTCATAATCCATCCTCTATGCACTGCAAAAATTTATGTATTAGAGTAATATTTAAATGTAATATGTGTTGTTTTTAAGCATACATGCCTTTCAGTGATTCCGTGAAATAATATAATGTGAGTTTCTGTGATTCTTTCTTCATATCAGAGATGGGGTGGAGAGACTATAAATTTGTGTAGCACTGGAGAGTGAGCGGATTGGAGCTGCTAAGTTATTTGATTAGAGATGCAGATTTTATTTAATAAGAAGTCTATGTGCTATCATGTTTTGAGTCAAGTTGATGAATAGTTAAATCATTGTGCGGTTCGGTGCGATCTGGTGACATTAGTGTGTGATTCCTGACTTCAAATTGAGGAGCTGCATAATATTGCATGGAAGGAGCACGAATTTAATGGACTAATCAAGAAGCGAGGTCCATCAGCGCTGTTAGGATTCCAATATACTCTTCTAGGTTGTAGCTCGAAGATGCCTGGTAACATATAAATTCAACTATTGTTGCGAGGTTTAATGGAAGGAATGATGGTTTGGTTCAAGCCAGATAACCACTTCTACCATGTTTCACTCCAAACATGCATGAACACCCTCAAACTACAAGGCTTTAGACCACCAATGCTCACAGTTTAGATATTAAGTGAATATGGAGAATACTAACCACACGAGCAGATACATAAGACCATGTGATGGCTAGCTGCAACTAGTACAGAAACCTGCAAATCTAATCAATTAATGCAAAGATAGGATGACATCTCTCCTGCATTAGATAGAAAGAAACCTGAGTAACCTATTCAGTGATGCATTCAACATTCTAACACAGAGATAAGATGACAGTTATCTAGTGTTAAACATTAAGAGATCAAGAACACCACACATCAGGCACAAGCCTAGAACAGAAGAAAATGGACAATGAGCAATTAACAACAAAGATGAGACACTGCAAGCGACAAAGTGTCTACAGTCTCCAGAAGTTGAACCTTACATCCATTGCCAACCCTGATTACATCTTGCTTCGGGATATTTATAGGTTTACATTACAATGGCACCTGGCCGTTTAGGTATGGAGGGGTCTTAATTGATCACCAACTACATTTAACTGCCTGATGGAGTCTCTGAACAAGGTTGCTTGCTTCACTATGTAAATATGATTTGTACAACTGTCGTGTTGTCCTTTAGGCGGTTGGAATGCTCACAGCAATGAAGTCCATGACCGATAAGTTTTGTTACAGAGCCATGCCATGTCCTTTTCTTCCTTTGGCCATGCTTTCTGTTTAATGTGGTTGTTGGGGATCCGACTGTTATCAGTCAAGTAGAGCTAGTCATCTCCTTCCTTGGGCAACAAAATGGATATAGGATGTAGGGTGCATGGGTAGGTGGACAATTGGGATGAGCAAGAGAGAGATGACCGTCGAATTACATAGACGAATGGTAGAGATAGCTTAGTGAAGGCTATCGGCCGAAGTGGGATTGGGGTGCATCAAGGCCATTGGATCTTCATCGGATAGATTGGACGATCATCGGGTGATGGAGTTGCGCGGGCGCTAATGGGTGAGGGTGGTTTACTTGGGCGGTAACGATTTTCATTGCATCGCTTTCGGGCGCTAAGTGGTAATTGCTCGAGGCAGCGCGATTCCACACAACAAACGACACGTAGCAGCGGATGAGAGAGAAAAACCACCCTCATCACACGCTATCATTCGATCTAGTTGTCTATGCAATATGTGAGAAGGTTGTCAGATCTCAGTGGAGATGATTTGATGGTGGAAAGTGGTCGAGCGGGTCACCTTTATCAGATGCGATGTGAGCTGTTGGATTGGCGGGGGTTGATCATCGGTGGGGATGCGGCGCGATGGGTTACGAGTGTGCAAGGCATATGGATAAAGTTTTATGGTTAGTTTAGCTTTGCGCTTAGGGCTGAGGCCAAAGGGAATTTTGTCAAATTTGGAAGGTTCGTTTAGGAAATGGGAAAGGTTAAAGGTAAGAGGGGTGAGGGAAGAAAGGGAAAAGTGACCAATGTAAGCCCCTTTTGGGACACAACCAAGTAGACCAAGCTTCTCTCTGTCATTAGAAAGTCAGCGCTGCATAGCAGAGCTAACACTAGCTCCTTCTGGGTATGAAATCCTCCCTATGAGGTTTTAAGAACCGTAGACCACTGCCTTTCATATAGAAACAAGATCAGCAAGATTTCCTAGTATTCCATTGTGCATGGAGTCTAATCAATCCTACACCTAAAAACTGTAAAAGACATATTTTATAATGTTGGGGCCTAAAGGTCTTAAACAACATAAACCTTCAAAAAACGCCCATTAATTGGGCCATCAAAAATTGTTTCTCCTTCCATACTTTGCAGCGTGAAAGTGTTTCTCCCCTGGACCTGAGCAATGACAAAAGGTCCAGTCCACAGAGCATTGAATTTTCCATGATTTCCTTTCTTTTCTTTCAATGCATCCCATTTAAGAACCAAGTCTCCAATTTGAAAATTGTCCATCTTTGCCTTTCTGTCAAAGGCTTCCTTGATTCTCTTTTGATGTGCTACAGATTTTTCAATCAATTGATCTCTGATTTGATGCACTTCAACCAAGTGACTAATCCTCTTTGCCATGTCATTTTCCTCATTCTGTTCTTCCTACAGGAACTTGGCCGCAGGGAGGGTCAACTAGATTGGGAATACAGCCTCAGTGCCATATACCAACTTGAACGGAGAATTCCCTGTGGATTTCTCGATGATCACCCTATCAGCCGACAATGCAAACTTCAATTTGGAATCCCAGTTCCTTTTGTTGTCTTCCAATAGCTTTTTGATTATCCTTATTAGGCTCTTATTGGATGATTTATCTAGACCATTGCCTTGAGGGTAATATGAGGTGGAATGCACTAGCTTAATGCCCACTGATTCATACATGTCCACCAACTCTTTTGCCCTGAAGGTTGCCGCATTATATGTAACCAAATTGTGTGGACAACTAAACCTGGTGAAAATGTTTTATGTGAAGAACTTCATGACAACATGGTGATCAGCTTTCCTAGTACGGATGGCCTCAATCCATTTAGTGAAGTTATCAGTGGCTACTAAGATCCATCTATGCTGGCCACTAGTATGTGGATTAATTTCCCCTATGAAATCCAAGCCCTACTATGAGAAAGGGCCACTGGCATGTATTTGCTTCAAGGGTAAGGATTTCAGCTACTATTTTCCTTCAAACCTCTGGCACCTATCACAAGATTTTACAAATGAAAAGACATTAGAAAATAGAGTGGGCCAATAATACCCAGCTCTGAGGATCTTGTGGGCTGTGGTTTTCCAATAATGATGTCCTCCACAGATGCTGGAATGCAACTGATGCAAGACCTCCATAGATTGTTCTTTGTCTAGACATCTTAAGAGGATTCCTGATGGGTCTCTCCAATAAAGCAAGATTTCATGAATACAATACTTGGTTGCTTTTAGCTTAACAGTCATGGCTTGGCTCGAGTTAAGACCTGGAGGGACTTCTAGTTTCAACAGAATGTGAGCTATTTTATCATACCATTCACAAGAGGCTAGATTTTCAACCAAAGATTGGTTCTGCCCTCGTTCAACTGTTTCTCCCCCTATCTGTCTGTCATCTAAGTTTGTGGTTATCCAATTCATGTCCAACATCCTACAATTTTCTTCATCCATTAGCTTAGCAAGGCCCTGACATTTAACAAGCTTGGTGGGCTTCAGTTCTATGTTTAATTCAATAAGCTTTGCAATCCATTTAGCCCTTCTTCCATCAACATCTGGCTGCATCAGGATATCCTTTACTGAAGCAAAGGGCACATATGCAATTACCTTGGAGTGTAGAATGTAGATTTGGAAAGCTTTTAAAGATTTGATAAGAGCAT
Organism: Pinus taeda; assembly: GCA_000404065.3. Classification (NCBI taxonomy): domain Eukaryota; kingdom Viridiplantae; phylum Streptophyta; class Pinopsida; order Pinales; family Pinaceae; genus Pinus; species Pinus taeda. Next base: position 71,135 of record APFE031656155.1, read on the forward strand.
AAGCTTGCTTTTCGACAATATCATACCTTAATTCAGCATCCCTTAAGGTTTCATTGAAAAATGCCACTGGATGCTCTGAATCCTCATCATCTTTCTGCAATAAGACTGTTGCAAGGGTGTCAAAGGAAGCAAAGGAGAAGATATGAAACTCTTTGCTATAGTCTAGGCTGATCAAAGTGGGAGCTTCCATAATAGCTCTTTTGATGGCTTCCAAAAATCTTCTTGCTGCATCAGTCCATTTGATCTTTGATCCCTTTTTTAGCATAGAGATGATGTGTTTTACCAATTTTGAAAAATTAGAAATAAACCTCCTTACGAAATTTATTTTTCCCACAAAGGATTGGATGTCCTTTCTTGATCTTGGGACAAACAAGGTCTGTATCACTTTCACTCTCTCTGGGTCAATCTTGACACTTGCAGTAGAAACAATGTGTCCTAGAAGCTTGCCCTCTTCTAAAGTAAACTATGACTTCCCAGGATTCACTGATATTCAAAACCTTTTGCACTTCAGAAACGCTTTCTTCAAATGCTGCAAATGATCTTGATGGCTACTAGAGTATACTGTTATATCATCCAGGTAGACAAGGACAAACTTATCCTTCTCTCCTATAAATGTTATATCCATGGCTCTCTGAAAGGTGGCCCCAGCATTCATCAATCCAAAAGGCATCTTGGAGTACATAAAAGTGCCCCAAGGAGTGGTGAAAGCAGTCTTTTCTTGGTCATCTGGATGTACAACAACTTGGTTATACCCTGAAAATCCATCCAGGAACGACATAACTTTAGCTCCTGAGACTGTCTATAGCAAATTTTCCATCTTGGGCAAGGGATAGTTGTCTTTCTTAGAGCATTTGTTCAGGTTCCTAAAATCAACCCACAGCTTGATTTCTCCACTTTTCTTCCTCACCACTACCAAATTGGCTACCCACTTTGAATATCTCAGAGGAACTATGATTTTGGCAGCCAAAATCTTCTTGATTTCTTTTTCAATCAGAGGGAGGAGCAAAGGATTTATGGGTCTCAGCTTCTACTTGAAAGGAATGGTGTCTTTCTCCAATGGGATCTTATGTTGGATGATATTTTTGTCATAAGTTTATAGTCATTGTATTCCTAGGCAAAGACGTCATCAAATTGCTTCATTAAGGTGCAGTACTCAGAACTTTGGGCAGCAGACAAATGGGTGGACAGATTTATATACTTTGGATGATCTGGACTCCCTATGTTATGCCTATGGACTGCAGACTGATTTTCTTTTTTGGCAATCTTATGAGGCACATCATTATGGTCAAACAACTTCTCCAGAGGCACTAGCCCTTTAGGTATATGATTGTTAGGCAACCATACAATACTGTCTTGGCCAATTCTATTCCTTAGCTAGGGCTGGGGACATTCCTCCAAGGTTTCATTCTCTTGATCAATTTGCATTTCAGAGAATTCATCACTAACTTGCATAAACCTATTTACTTCATCATCATACTCAAAGACTTTCCAGTGCTAGACATTATCAGGCAAGGATGGTCTATATTTTATTTGGACTTCATAAGCCAATCTAGGGGGCATGGGAGGGATGAACATACTAGCAGACACAGCAAGGGAATCAGCAAGCTGATTTTTTACTCTAAGAATATATGAGATACAAAAGCTATCAAAAGAG
>APFE031656158.1:0-13617 GCA_000404065.3 Pinus taeda
CCGGAAGGTGGTTGGTAACCTTGGGTTGGGTACTGACCTTGGGGTTGATAACCCTGAGGCACGTACTGATACTGGGGTTGACCTTGAGGTACATATTGATACCTGGGGTTGACCTTGAGGTACATATTGAGTCTGGGGTTGACCTTGACGAACGTATTGTCCTGTAGGTATGTACTGTCCTTGAGGTTGCCCCCCAGGCGCAAACTGAGTACCTTGAGGTTGCCCCCCAGGCGCAAACTGGGTACCTTGAGGTTGCCCCCTAGGCGATACTTGAGGATTTTGAGGCTGCCCCCCAGGCAGTGACTGGCCACCTTGAGGTTGAGGATTGGGAATAGTACCGGACATCATGAGAATATCTGCTACACTCAACAGCTTAGTACCATTATTTCCAGTTAATAACCCTTGTTCAATAGGTTGAGGAGATGCTCCCGAAAAAGTACCAGAAAGTGACTGATACCCAGCGGGGACAGAAGGACCGCCGTACAAAAAGGTTTCCAGAGATTGAGAAAACATGGACGACTATCTCGACATATTTAACGGAGGATAGTAACCCCTAGGTGTTGGGTGATAAGAAATACGAGGTGGTGAAAAACTTAGTCCCGGGTTTTCCAAAAAATTAGTCAATTAAAGATACCAAGCACTACTCCTAGGTGGACTGTAAAAGATTGATTCATGCTCCCTAAGCTCTATAACAGGTTGATTTTCAGGGATAGGGATGCCTTCTTTTTCTTCTGGAGTAGCAAGTTCTTCAATAGCTATTACTCCAGAAGGAAGATTTTGGGTAATTACTCTTTCTACCCTGGGTGAACCAGGACCACTTGAAGCTGGAGAGTTAAACCCCGATGTTGGAGTAGCAGCAATTTCAGTTTCAGGTTCAAATATTTCAGGTTCTTCACCTATATCACTAGTAGATGAAACACTACCAGTAACTTCGGAAACAGACACAGACTGTGTATTGTAATCTGCTACTAAAGCTCGAAAATCAGGATGTACCACCAAATAAGACTCTCCTTCTTCAGGTGAACTAACTCTACTGTCTCTAGGAGTTACCAGGGCTCGTAGCCCTTCAGGCTGGCTTGGTGAAAACTCAAGAGGTTGGCCCCGAAGTCTATGGGACTTCCTCGGTAATTCAGCCACGGTTAAATATTTTAACTACTTCGCACAAAAACAAAGTAAAATCTCAATGAAAACCACCTAAAGCCTCTAAAGAACCAAACAAATTGAATCACACGCCTAAAGAATATAGGAGATCAAACCACACACAAACAGTAACTTTTCGTACTGAAGACACTAGTTGGTGATGAAATATAACGTCACAGAGTTCAATACAGAAATGGCGGTTGGAACAGTTACCCCAGAAACCTGCTTAATGAATAGACTAGCACAAGTTCCTCCACTAAACTGTCTCGAGTGAAGAGAACCCCCCAGAAAATCCAAGTGAGTCTAGCTGACGTCCGCTCCAGGTATAGTGGGATCTTCCCACCACCGTCACCTTAGGAAGAACCCTATAGAATATGGTCACTATGGTCACCAATGGAAACAAATATACCTGGGGAAACAGTCTACGATCCAATACACACGCAAGGGCATAGTAGCAAGCTCAATCCCCTTGAAGTCTCCTTTACATAATCCAAGGTTTACCAACAAGTGACCCCAGGCTCCTCGACAATGGTTAATCCGAGGTTTACCGTTTTTAATACGTGAATATCTGGCTTCGTTCCCAATGAGAAAGGATTGATTCCCACACTGGTTCGAACATGATCTCGTGCTTCTCCTTTAAGAGGAGCTTTCCTAAATCATAGATGCAACAGTTGGATTTTTCTCCTACCGCAAGATACAGCTACTTATTTGTTTTACTGTCTTGGAGAGTTGATTACTCCCTACTCCAAGACACTAGCCTAAGCTATGTTGGTGTAATAGAGCCCTAGAAATAAAAATATTACTAGATTGATTTTACTTTAAGCGTTATTTTTATTGGTTTTTCTTTAAGTCAAGAGGTGCAGAGATGAAACTCATGGTGTGAAGACTCAACTCGAAATCACTAAAAAAATGCACTTAAGATGATTAAGCAATATTTTCCCTTCAATGAACTTCTAGCTAGGAAAGAGTTTGAGAATGCAAATGCTTGTAAACACAAGTCTTTCTTAACAAACAAATTAAAAGAAGAGTTTTTGTCTTTTCCAATGCACTCAAAACTAGACAACTAATTATATTCACAAAAATTTCATTTTTCTTTCAAACACTCAAATACTACAAAAACAAACTTTTTCCAAAAGAGATTTTTTTATTTTTTATAAAACACTCAAAACTATGGACAAACCAAATCTTGAGATATATAAACTATAAAAAAATATTTGAAGTAAAAGCTTACAAGATGTCTTTTTCAAGGATGTTTTACTGAGCTATAAGCAAACCAAGAACTAACTTGTCCAGAATCACAAATTAGTCAAAAAACAACCAATTTTTGTTTTCTTTTTTAAAAATGAAATCCAAACTTTTAACACAAGCTTTTTCAAAGTTTCGCAAAGAAAAAACACAAGATGGATTCCTCAACAAAGGTACATTTTGCAAATGGTCAGACTCATAAGAAGGTCAGTAAAAACCAAGGTGATCTGAGGCTTCTACAGCTTCTAAGCTCTGAGCTACTACACGACCAAATTGAAAATCAAGACCGGAAACCAAAACTTGTAGGATTTTCACCTAAAACCCTAACACCAATGGAATTAACCTAAGGAAATTTCTTAACAAGCCACATGCAGGTCTGGGCAGGGGATAACAACATCTAAACAAATACTAAAATGATTGAAAGATAAAATCTTAAGTTTTTCAAAAGTTAGCAGGGTACGCAGGCCCACAGTTCACACAGGTGTGGGAACGCTCTGTGTGAAAAGCAAAAGTGCAGATAAGTACACACTATGTTGCAAGACGAGGGTGTGTTCCTCTCCTAAAGTTATGAAAAAAAAAAAAATCCTAGATCTACTAAATCCACCCAATTCCACATACAACAAGCCAAAAACATAAACAAAAACACAGTTTCTCAGGTCAAAGTGAAAACAAGGAAAAAATCAAGTCCCTAGTGGAGTCGCCAATTTGTCACACGGAATGAGTTGATTTTGCAGACAAGCTCGACCTTCCTAGTATCTAAAGATATCTAGTGACAAGCAAGCCAATCAAAAACTATCTTTCTCTAAATATGCAATTAAAAACAAAGGCAAACAAGTGTTTTAGGCCTACCTTGGGTCCAATGCAAGTTTGTACAAGCCTCGCTCCTTTGATCCAAATGAGCTCCCTTGTAGCAAGTCTGCAAACACAAACAAGCAAACAAATTAATTAGCACCTGAAAAGCCAGTAACCGACCTGTTTCTATACAGAAAACACACTTGTGGGGATTCAACCTAATCCGATAATGCCTACAACTCATAAAGATTGCGCGTAAATGAATGAGATGATCAGCTCGATGTAATGAATGAGCAGGCAAATCATCGAGATAGGGTTGCACAATGTGCTTGATATCATGAAAAGCATAAGACATGGCCCTTTGAAAAGTTTCCCCAACATTCTTGAGCCCAAAAAGTAATTTGCAATAAGTAAATGTCCCCCATGGACAAATGAAATCCGTCTTTGGTTGATCAGCAGGTAGAATATTGATTTGATTGTATCCGGAAAAACCATCCATAAAGGAGAATATTTCACTGCCGGCACAATCATCAATGATTTGATCGATATAGGGAGTTGGGTAATAGTCCTTTGGATAGGCTCGATTAATGTCCCTATAATCGATACATATTCTTATTGTCCCTTGCTTTTTATTAACAGGAACAATATTTGATACCCAATCCATTAACAAAATTGGATAAATGAAACCTGCTTTGAGTAATTTTTCAACTTCTGCTTTAATTGCAGCAGCTTTTCTTGGGTGGATCTGACGCAAACATTGCCGGACGGGTTTAGCATCCGGGTAAGTTTTGATTTAATGAACAACAATTGTGGGGTCAATTCCTGGAATTTCCTCATATGACTAGGCAAACACGTCACGGAATTCTTGAAATAGGGCCTTATATGTTTGAATTTCATCTTTCGTACAAGCGACACCTATATGAATGTTTTCAACAATTCCAGGCTTAACCGAAATGTCAATAGGAATAGTTTGAGAAATATTTCCCAAGTTTAACTCTGAATCAGGATTTTTTGTTGGATTCTAAGCTTCCTTGACATATTCAGTCATAAAAATTGATGAAAAATCATTTTCAAAATGATCACTCTCGGGTAAGAACGAAGATCTATGATGAAGATCTTCCCATGGTAAATCATCGACGCATAGGATTTCACGAATTTGCTCATCAGTGTGAACAAGTTCAGAAAACGTTATTGAATCCCAGTTTGAGGTTGAAAGTGATTCCTCATGGACTACATCCATTAAGTCAATTTTGGTTGAAGATGTGTCGGAAAGCGACTACACGGCCTGATACGCAGTTTCATATGGACTTAAACGCATAACATCACCAAATGAGTCTATCTCAGATTCAGAAGGTACAATCCAAGGATCATCATAAACAATGGTGTCTGACGAAATAATATGAATGGTTGCAATAGAAGACGATGCGTTGATAGGAGGAAAAGGAAAAGTTCCCAATAAACTGGCATCTTTAACTAGTCCTACTCCAACATCCTTATATGGGATAGTCGTTTTACCGACATGCTGAATGCTTTCAGAAGAGGCTGGGTCGGACGAAAAGTAAGTCAGCTGGTCTATGGTTATGATCTTTCCATTATGAGGGAATTTTATAAGCCGAAAGACCGATGAAACGACAGCTATCATAGCGTAAGACAAACTACGACCGAAGAGAAGGTTGTAATCTAGAGGGGCATCAACCACCTCCACATCTAGATTAACGGTTTTGGCTTCAACCCCTATAGGTAAATCCTATAGAATGCCAAAAGGATGAAACCCACTGCCATCAAAGGCTTTAGAATCCTCGGAGATTGATTTAGCGAAGGAGAACCAAGCGATCTCCAACACTGTATCGACATAATACACATTGAGGCTCCCTCATCAATCACAGTACTATGAACAAGTCTGTTTTTGACTAGCACTAGGATCCAAAAAGCCATTTGATGAGGTAAGCACGGTGTACTATTTTCTAGATCGAAAATTATAAGGTTCGAGTCTTGAACGTCAACAGCTCCTATAGCCGACAAAAGTAATTTACGCTATGCTGGACATGATTGCGGCACTTCCAAAGACGACATTGCTAAAGGTGAAACAGCTAAATCTTCAACAATGTTATAGTTCTGAGCCGCTCTCGCATGTGGAGTGAAAGCTGACTTTCAAATTATACCCTTGGCGGGCGGTTTGATTACTAAGTCTGGATTAGGTTTCTCGATCTGTAGTGGATCGTAACCGGGAGCTGAGGTTGATGGGTTAGAATGAGAAGATTCTGCTTCTTTACCATCAACAGGACTTTTACTTCCATAATCATGCGATCGAGTCGCAATCCTAACATGGGACATCATCAGTATGGGTTCTTCGTTGGAATTTGAGGAAGAACCTATCATCTTACTGTCTTGATTTAGAAAAGGATCCTTCAAAACAGCAGGAGTTTGGGAACCTTTGACAATTTTCGCAACCTCTGCACGATGAGGATAGTCTCTTGTAAAATGCTCTTTGTCACAAATGAGACAAGGATAACAAGGTTTGCGTTTCTCATCAGTTGATTCCACTTTTTCTTGTTTCTCTTTTGAATTTTTATCTGTTTTATTCTTCTTCTTCCCTTTCTTCTTACCACCGGATTTTGATTTGGCTGTAGATGACTCTATAACATGAATATTGGCGGAAAGTTCCACGAATAATCTCCTATCGGGGAATCTGGCAAAGTTATGATAGGAGAAGAGTTCTTGGAAGACTTCTTCTTACTTTTGGTATTAACCGTACCAATCATACCATTAGCGGCATGAGACCTTGAAGGAGCTGCAGCGATTTGATTTTGCTTGGGAAGATCGGGGATTTTCTCGTGTAACGTACCTAACTGAGTATAAACTAAGTCAAGGTATTGTGCTTGAGCAATTACTTGCTCCTCAGTAACAAATCTGGCCTTAGCTACATCCTAAGTGATCTTGGGAAATAAAGATTTTACAAACCATTCAGCTAAGATCTGATCTGGGATAAAAAATTTCACTAAATGTCGTCGACGTCTCCATTCACGAATGTGATCTGAAATGTAAGTGGGCGTTGACTGCTTTAACGAAGTTAATAATTCCGTGCCATTGTCATATCTGACTGGCAACTAAAAATGAGTTAAAAACAAAGTAGCTAACTGACTAAAGTTATAAAAAGTGGCTCGCAGTAACTCAATGTACCACTTGGCCGCAAGACCAATTAGAGTGTGCTGGAAAATTCTTAAACGGATTGAATCATCTGAAATGGAATTAGACGCACACGAGAGGTGATAAGTCATCACATGGTTTGACGGGTCCTCTCCTGATTTGCCTTCAAACTTAGGAATATCACTAGGCAACTTATTCGGCATTGGCGGCCAAAACGGAAGATAGTTAATTGGATCGTTCGTAAGGCGCGTCAAGTCAGGCAAGTCCAAAGTTGTGATAAATGGTAATCGACGATTAGGGTCCCTAAAACTCTGGGTTGTCAGACCAGCCCCAGGAGGAGGATATCCAAGATAACTAGGAATTGGAATTGCATTTGGGATATTATATCCTCCCAGAAAACCAGGATTAACCGGACCGCATTGGGGTTGTTGAGGTTGTTGATATCTATACCCAGGGTACGGTTGATACTGATAGATCGGCTGCTGCACAGCAGGACCGAATTGGTACTGTCCCTAGTACGGTTGATAAGTAAATTGAGTTTGACTTGTGACGACCGTACTTGAACCAGGTTGTCCTACAGGCATCTGAACCAAAGTGTGAACCATGGGTCCAGACTGAGGTAAAGATGTCTGAGGAGTTGATACAGGAACAGTAGAAAACGAAGCTGTCGATACTCCAGATGTAGGTGGGGTAGATTGAACAGATGTTACAGCAGTTGCAGCAGCCATTTGAGGCGGAGTACGCGGAGTACTACGCCCAGGCTGAGAAACTACAGAAGGTGCAGAAGTTTGAATAGTAAACTGGACAGGTTGCTCGGGTGAACCAGAAACCAAGGGTTGTCCAGTTTGAGATGACAACTGTACATTCCATCGCAAGACCTGTTGGGATTGAGATGGATCCCACACTAAGTTCATTCCGGGGTACGGACCCATAACAGGTTGAGCATATTGAAGACCATAACCGGGTTGAGGGTAGGGTTGATATTCAACGGTACATTTCCAGATCCTTGAACATATGATTGACCGGAAGGTGGTTGGTAACCTTGGGTTGGGTACTGACCTTGGGGTTGATAACCCTGAGGCACGTACTGATACTGGGGTTGACCTTGAGGTACATATTGATACCTGGGGTTGACCTTGAGGTACATATTGAGTCTGGGGTTGACCTTGACGAACGTATTGTCCTGTAGGTATGTACTGTCCTTGAGGTTGCCCCCCAGGCGCAAACTGAGTACCTTGAGGTTGCCCCCCAGGCGCAAACTGGGTACCTTGAGGTTGCCCCCTAGGCGATACTTGAGGATTTTGAGGCTGCCCCCCAGGCAGTGACTGGCCACCTTGAGGTTGAGGATTGGGAATAGTACCGGACATCATGAGAATATCTTCTACACTCAACAGCTTAGTACCATTATTTCCAGTTAATAACCCTTGTTCAATAGGTTGAGGAGATGCTCCCGAAAAAGTACCAGAAAGTGACTGATACCCAGCGGGGACAGAAGGACCGCCGTACAAAAAGGTTTCCAGAGATTGAGAAAACATGGACGACTATCTCGACATATTTAACGGAGGATAGTAACCCCTAGGTGTTGGGTGATAAGAAATACGAGGTGGTGAAAAACTTAGTCCCGGGTTTTCCAAAAAATTAGTCAATTAAAGATACCAAGCACTACTCCTAGGTGGACTGTAAAAGATTGATTCATGCTCCCTAAGCTCTATAACAGGTTGATTTTCAGGGATAGGGATGCCTTCTTTTTCTTCTGGAGTAGCAAGTTCTTCAATAGCTATTACTCCAGAAGGAAGATTTTGGGTAATTACTCTTTCTACCCTGGGTGAACCAGGACCACTTGAAGCTGGAGAGTTAAACCCCGATGTTGGAGTAGCAGCAATTTCAGTTTCAGGTTCAAATATTTCAGGTTCTTCACCTATATCACTAGTAGATGAAACACTACCAGTAACTTCGGAAACAGACACAGACTGTGTATTGTAATCTGCTACTAAAGCTCGAAAATCAGGATGTACCACCAAATAAGACTCTCCTTCTTCAGGTGAACTAACTCTACTGTCTCTAGGAGTTACCAGGGCTCGTAGCCCTTCAGGCTGGCTTGGTGAAAACTCAAGAGGTTGGCCCCGAAGTCTATGGGACTTCCTCGGTAATTCAGCCACGGTTAAATATTTTAACTACTTCGCACAAAAACAAAGTAAAATCTCAATGAAAACCACCTAAAGCCTCTAAAGAACCAAACAAATTGAATCACACGCCTAAAGAATATAGGAGATCAAACCACACACAAACAGTAACTTTTCGTACTGAAGACACTAGTTGGTGATGAAATATAACGTCACAGAGTTCAATACAGAAATGGCGGTTGGAACAGTTACCCCAGAAACCTGCTTAATGAATAGACTAGCACAAGTTCCTCCACTAAACTGTCTCGAGTGAAGAGAACCCCCCAGAAAATCCAAGTGAGTCTAGCTGACGTCCGCTCCAGGTATAGTGGGATCTTCCCACCACCGTCACCTTAGGAAGAACCCTATAGAATATGGTCACTATGGTCACCAATGGAAACAAATATACCTGGGGGAACAGTCTACGATCCAATACACACGCAAGGGCATAGTAGCAAGCTCAATCCCCTTGAAGTCTCCTTTACATAATCCAAGGTTTACCAACAAGTGACCCCAGGCTCCTCGACAATGGTTAATCCGAGGTTTACCGTTTTTAATACGTGAATATCTGGCTTCGTTCCCAATGAGAAAGGATTGATTCCCACACTGGTTCGGACATGATCTCGTGCTTCTCCTTTAAGAGGAGCTTTCCTAAATCATAGATGCAACAGTTGGATTTTTCTCCTACCGCAAGATACAGCTACTTATTTTTTTTACTGTCTTGGAGAGTTGATTACTCCCTACTCCAAGACACTAGCCTAAGCTATGTTGGTGTAATAGAGCCCTAGAAATAAAAATATTACTAGATTGATTTTACTTTAAGCGTTATTTTTATTGGTTTTTCTTTAAGTCAAGAGGTGCAGAGATGAAACTCATGGTGTGAAGACTCAACTCGAAATCACTAAAAAAATGCACTTAAGATGATTAAGCAATATTTTCCCTTCAATGAACTTCTAGCTAGGAAAGAGTTTGAGAATGCAAATGCTTGTAAACACAAGTCTTTCTTAACAAACAAATTAAAAGAAGAGTTTTTGTCTTTTCCAATGCACTCAAAACTAGACAACTAGTTATATTCACAAAAATTTCATTTTTCTTTCAAACACTCAAATACTACAAAAACAAACTTTTTCCAAAAGAGATTTTTTTATTTTTTATAAAACACTCAAAACTATGGACAAACCAAATCTTGAGATATATAAACTATAAAAAAATATTTGAAGTAAAAGCTTACAAGATGTCTTTTTCAAGGATGTTTTACTGAGCTATAAGCAAACCAAGAACTAACTTGTCCAGAATCACAAATTAGTCAAAAAACAACCAATTTTTGTTTTCTTTTTTAAAAATGAAATCCAAACTTTTAACACAAGCTTTTTCAAAGTTTCGCAAAGAAAAAACACAAGATGGATTCCTCAACAAAGGTACATTTTGCAAATGGTCAGACTCATAAGAAGGTCAGTAAAAACCAAGGTGATCTGAGGCTTCTACAGCTTCTAAGCTCTGAGCTACTACACGACCAAATTGAAAATCAAGACCGGAAACCAAAACTTGTAGGATTTTCACCTAAAACCCTAACACCAATGGAATTAACCTAAGGAAATTTCTTAACAAGCCACATGCAGGTCTGGGCAGGGGATAACAACATCTAAACAAATACTAAAATGATTGAAAGATAAAATCTTAAGTTTTTCAAAAGTTAGCAGGGTACGCAGGCCCACAGTTCACACAGGTGTGGGAACGCTCTGTGTGAAAAGCAAAAGTGCAGATAAGTACACACTGTGTTGCAAGACGAGGGTGTGTTCCTCTCCTAAAGTTATGAAAAAAAAAAAAAAAAAATCCTAGATCTACTAAATCCACCCAATTCCACATACAACAAGCCAAAAACATAAACAAAAACACAGTTTCTCAGGTCAAAGTGAAAACAAGGAAAAAATCAAGTCCCTAGTGGAGTTGCCAATTTGTCACACGGAATGAGTTGATTTTGCAGACAAGCTCGACCTTCCTAGTATCTAAAGATATCTAGTGACAAGCAAGCCAATCAAAAACTATCTTTCTCTAAATATGCAATTAAAAACAAAGGCAAACAAGTGTTTTAGGCCTACCTTGGGTCCAATGCAAGTTTGTACAAGCCTCGCTCCTTTGATCCAAATGAGCTCCCTTGTAGCAAGTCTGCAAACACAAACAAGCAAACAAATTAATTAGCACCTGAAAAGCCAGTAACCGACCTGTTTCTATACAGAAAACACACTTGTGGGGATTCAACCTAATCCGATAATGCCTACAACTCATAAAGATTGCGCGTAAATGAATGAGATGATCAGCTCGATGTAATGAATGAGCAGGCAAATCATCGAGATAGGGTTGCACAATGTGCTTGATATCATGAAAAGCATAAGACATGGCCCTTTGAAAAGTTTCCCCAACATTCTTGAGCCCAAAAAGTAATTTGCAATAAGTAAATGTCCCCCATGGACAAATGAAATCCGTCTTTGGTTGATCAGCAGGTAGAATATTGATTTGATTGTATCCGGAAAAACCATCCATAAAGGAGAATATTTCACTGCCGGCACAATCATCAATGATTTGATCGATATAGGGAGTTGGGTAATAGTCCTTTGGATAGGCTCGATTAATGTCCCTATAATCGATACATATTCTTATTGTCCCTTGCTTTTTATTAACAGGAACAATATTTGATACCCAATCCATTAACAAAATTGGATAAATGAAACCTGCTTTGAGTAATTTTTCAACTTCTGCTTTAATTGCAGCAGCTTTTCTTGGGTGGATCTGACGCAAACATTGCCGGACGGGTTTAGCATCCGGGTAAGTTTTGATTTAATGAACAACAATTGTGGGGTCAATTCCTGGAATTTCCTCATATGACTAGGCAAACACGTCACGGAATTCTTGAAATAGGGCCTTATATGTTTGAATTTCATCTTTCGTACAAGCGACACCTATATGAATGTTTTCAACAATTCCAGGCTTAACCGAAATGTCAATAGGAATAGTTTGAGAAATATTTCCCAAGTTTAACTCTGAATCAGGATTTTTTGTTGGATTCTAAGCTTCCTTGACATATTCAGTCATAAAAATTGATGAAAAATCATTTTCAAAATGATCACTCTCGGGTAAGAACGAAGATCTATGATGAAGATCTTCCCATGGTAAATCATCGACGCATAGGATTTCACGAATTTGCTCATCAGTGTGAACAAGTTCAGAAAACGTTATTGAATCCCAGTTTGAGGTTGAAAGTGATTCCTCATGGACTACATCCATTAAGTCAATTTTGGTTGAAGATGTGTCGGAAAGCGACTACACGGCCTGATACGCAGTTTCATATGGACTTAAACGCATAACATCACCAAATGAGTCTATCTCAGATTCAGAAGGTACAATCCAAGGATCATCATAAACAATGGTGTCTGACGAAATAATATGAATGGTTGCAATAGAAGACGATGCGTTGATAGGAGGAAAAGGAAAAGTTCCCAATAAACTGGCATCTTTAACTAGTCCTACTCCAACATCCTTATATGGGATAGTCGTTTTACCGACATGCTGAATGCTTTCAGAAGAGGCTGGGTCGGACGAAAAGTAAGTCAGCTGGTCTATGGTTATGATCTTTCCATTATGAGGGAATTTTATAAGCCGAAAGACCGATGAAACGACAGCTATCATAGCGTAAGACAAACTACGACCGAAGAGAAGGTTGTAATCTAGAGGGGCATCAACCACCTCCACATCTAGATTAACGGTTTTGGCTTCAACCCCTATAGGTAAATCCTATAGAATGCCAAAAGGATGAAACCCACTGCCATCAAAGGCTTTAGAATCCTCGGAGATTGATTTAGCGAAGGAGAACCAAGCGATCTCCAACACTGTATCGACATAATACACATTGAGGCTCCCTCATCAATCACAGTACTATGAACAAGTCTGTTTTTGACTAGCACTAGGATCCAAAAAGCCATTTGATGAGGTAAGCACGGTGTACTATTTTCTAGATCGAAAATTATAAGGTTCGAGTCTTGAACGTCAACAGCTCCTATAGCCGACAAAAGTAATTTACGCTATGCTGGACATGATTGCGGCACTTCCAAAGACGACATTGCTAAAGGTGAAACAGCTAAATCTTCAACAATGTTATAGTTCTGAGCCGCTCTCGCATGTGGAGTGAAAGCTGACTTTCAAATTATACCCTTGGCGGGCGGTTTGATTACTAAGTCTGGATTAGGTTTCTCGATCTGTAGTGGATCGTAACCGGGAGCTGAGGTTGATGGGTTAGAATGAGAAGATTCTGCTTCTTTACCATCAACAGGACTTTTACTTCCATAATCATGCGATCGAGTCGCAATCCTAACATGGGACATCATCAGTATGGGTTCTTCGTTGGAATTTGAGGAAGAACCTATCATCTTACTGTCTTGATTTAGAAAAGGATCCTTCAAAACAGCAGGAGTTTGGGAACCTTTGACAATTTTCGCAACCTCTGCACGATGAGGATAGTCTCTTGTAAAATGCTCTTTGTCACAAATGAGACAAGGATAACAAGGTTTGCGTTTCTCATCAGTTGATTCCACTTTTTCTTGTTTCTCTTTTGAATTTTTATCTGTTTTATTCTTCTTCTTCCCTTTCTTCTTACCACCGGATTTTGATTTGGCTGTAGATGACTCTATAACATGAATATTGGCGGAAAGTTCCACGAATAATCTCCTATCGGGGAATCTGGCAAAGTTATGATAGGAGAAGAGTTCTTGGAAGACTTCTTCTTACTTTTGGTATTAACAGTACCAATCATACCATTAGCGGCATGAGACCTTGAAGGAGCTGCAGCGATTTGATTTTGCTTGGGAAGATCGGGGATTTTCTCGTGTAACGTACCTAACTGAGTATAAACTAAGTCAAGGTATTGTGCTTGAGCAATTACTTGCTCCTCAGTAACAAATCTGGCCTTAGCTACATCCTAAGTGATCTTGGGAAATAAAGATTTTACAAACCATTCAGCTAAGATCTGATCTGGGATAAAAAATTTCACTAAATGTCGTCGACGTCTCCATTCACGAATGTGATCTGAAATGTAAGTGGGCGTTGACTGCTTTAACGAAGTTAATAATTCCGTGCCATT
>APFE031656161.1:0-10899 GCA_000404065.3 Pinus taeda
TGAATGCCTTCTCTAATGAATCAGGTTCCCAAAGACGAACATCATGGTGGATATTATCCTTTAAAGACCCTATGAACACATCAATCCTATGCTCCTCTGGAATATCTTTTACCCTTATGTTCAATTTTTGGAACTCCTCAATGTGCTCCATTATTGAACCCTTTTGTTTGAGACTTATCAATTGGCTAAAAAAAGTGTTGCTTTTTGTATCCTCATAATGTGCTACCAATTCTTCTGTAAAAATTGCCCAAGTGATAAATTGTTTACGAGAGCAAAGCCATTGATACCATACAAACTGATTTGGTTCCAAATATAAAGTTGCCATACGTACCTTTTGTGTGTTTTGCACATTATTGAGATCGAAAAATTGCTCCATCTGTAATATCCATGTTGCAGGATCCTTGCATCAAACTTCCTCATATCGATTTTTGGAATATGGTGGGTCTTCGATCCAACATTAGAGTCTATGGAATCATGATTAACATTTCTTTTGTTCTCATCATGAGTTTCCTTTAGTACCTTTTCACCATTAGTGGCCATTCCTTGTAGCAACTTATTCATATTTATTGTCAATTCTTCCATCTTATCATCCATGCCATCAATTTTAGCGTCCATGCCATTCATCTTAGCATCCATGCCATTCATCTTAGCTTCCATGCCATCCATATTAGCTTCTACACCCTTCTTTAAATAATCCATCTTAGCTTCTACACCTTTCTTTAAACCATCCATCTTAGCTTCTACATCTTTCCTTAAACCATCCATCTTAGATTCTGTTGCTTTTTGTTCAAGTGACACTTGTTGCACTTGTTCTTGTAATTTTGATATATCATATAGCATTTCTTCCTCTTCTTCATGAGTCATGTTAGAGCTTTCAGGTTCCTTACAAGGTGTTTGCATTTTCTTTCCTCGAGGCATGAGTTACCGATAATAATGCTCTACTATGCCCATTGAATTCCTTCAAAATAAATTTCAAACCAATCTTAAGTAAAAATTTAAAAGAATCTACCCACCTTTTTTCACTTTGTAGGAGCTCGATATTGCCTCTGATGTATCTCTGTACATTCAAGTCATCTAGTTCTGAAATTGTGACCTATAGTAGCCCTCTGTGTCCTCTTTCCAATGCCACCAGTCTGATCCAAATTGGATTCTCCAAGGAAGAGTTATGCGAAATCTCCCACAGTGACGTGATTATGGACTAGTTCAGTAGGGCGAACTTGTACGATGTGCCGCGAGTTGCTGTTTCGTATTTTGGCTCTAAAAATATATATACAAGAAACTAAAATCCGTCCTCTTTCTGCACCTTCTTACGAAATTTCAATCCAATGCTCAAAGAAAAAGTTATGATGATTTTCCGCAGGTCACCTGCTTGAAATGTAATTTAGGAGTCTGCAAAAAGACAAACTTCCTCAAATCATATCTCCGAAAATATAGTGCAAAATACTCTGAAATTCGGACCTGCGATTCAACGCGACGTCTTCTCAAATGGGTTTTTTGTGAGCTTCTAAAATGTCACAGAAAAAAATTTATTGTGAGAATGCCACGATGGCCTGTTTGGAGTAGCGAAACCCTAGAATCCAAAGCTCTGATACCAAATGTTATGAACCAGCTCAAGAAAAGATAGAAAAGATAGATCAACGCCTTAGAATTAAGCCTCTTCGAGGGAACAACATCCTTTACATTACATAAATGAAAAATTCTTGGATAATACAAATGACAAAACCTCCTTTCTATATATAGGAGTCTAAGGAGTCACAATATAACCCAGCCGACCTAACAATAATAATATAAAGCCACAAAAATAACAATAGAGGGATTGTATGGGGCACAGTAATAACAATATGGCGGTAATAGGGGCACAACAATATTAATAAGGGGTACAACTACAATAGTAATGGGGTGATCACTAGTATTATAGGGACCCAACACATCACCGTAAAGATTGATTTGGCAAAGGCCTTTGACCGTGTCAGTTGGCTCTACCTCAAGATGCTCCTTATCCACCTAGGCTTTCCCAATCCTTTCATTACCTGGGTTATGGCCTGTATATCCACACCTACTTTCAGTGTTCTGATCAATGGGTCTGCTTCTCATTTTTTCCATTCTGATCGAGGTCTCAGACAAGGTTGTCGCCTGTCACCTCTTCTCTTCTTGATTGTCATGGATATTCTTAGTCGTTTGATTGCTTCAGCAAAGAGAGATGGGGACCTTGGTGGGCTCAAGATTTCTGATGATTGTTCCCTTACCCATCTTCTGTTTGTGGACGATGTTCTCATCTTTCTTGATGGCAGTATCAGGGACTCTCGAACTTTTTCGAAAATCCTCTCCCTTTTCTCATCTGCTATTGGGATGTTGGCAAATCATTCAAAATCAACTATCACTTTTACCCAAACTTCCATACAGGAGACTCATTTTTCTCATCAACTGTTTCCATATTGCATTATCCCACTAGACCGTGGCCTTAAATATCTAGGTTTCTGGATTAAGCATGTTTGCCAGAAGATAAATGACTGGACTTGGCTTGTCTCAAAATTGGAAAAGTGGCTAAGCACATGGAGTCATCGTTTATTATCTAGAGCAGGTCGACTAGTCTTAGTCAAATCTGTATTAGAGGCTACGCCTGTCTATTGGATGGCACTTGCTTGGATACCGAAAAGCATCTTGGCAAGATTGCACCAAATATGTAACATATATCTATGGAATGGGAACTAGTACAAGCGAATCTTTTCTTAGGTTGGATGGAAGAAGCGTTGCCCAAAAAATGGGGAGGCTAGGGACTAAAAGACCTACCCCTCTTTGCGAAGGCACTAGCAGCCAAAATGGGGTGGACTTTGCTCACTGGACATAATCTTTGGACCAGCATCTCATATCACAAATACATTTGGCCTCCGAACATCATGGAATGGGTTCGGCTTCCAAATTGGCCCAAATCTAGCATTTCTTCTGTATGGAAAGCACTCTTAAATTCACTACCCCTCATCAGGGATAACTTGGTTTGGAAAGTTAATGATGGATCCCTGGTCTGAATTGGTGCCAACCCATGGAATGGGAGTGGTGGCAGACATCTTTTATCAAGACAACTAATTCAATATCTAAATTCTCGTGAGATCAAGGTCCTTGCTGACATTGTGGATACTCACAACACCTCTATATTTTCATAGCGATGGAAACCTGCACACCAGATTAATCTACCACTCTGTTGGCATCATGAATGGAATGATTATATAAAATTTCTATCAGAATCGTAGATTAGGATGAAACAGGGATCGGATGAGCTCATATGGCATCACTCTGATAGTGGTATATATACTCCAAAGGTGGGATACATAACGCTGATCTCACATAAGGTACCGAATCTGATTACCTTTTGGTGGAAGGCAATTTGGAATCTTACCGTGCCTCCTAGGAAAAAACTCTTTTTCTGGTGCATCCTAAAAGGCATAGTTCCCACAGGCGAAAATCTTATGCCCCGAGCATTCTATGGACCTACCTGGTGCACACTCTGCAAAAATGTAGTAGAATCGATCCCACACTTATTCTTGCATTGTACAGCTTTGACGAACCTATGGCAAATCATCTCTTCTTCTATTCATTACACGGGCACTTGGGAAGTCAATAATATAAATGGAGTATGGGAAATATGGTACCACCAGCACAAAGGAACAAAACTTCAGAGTCTTCCTCTTATTATTAGTTGGTATTTATGGTTATCCCAGAACCGGATCATCTTTGATGACAAACCTATGAGCTGGCCGCACCTATCAGCGCTCATTATATCGGCCTATAATGAGCTACCTGAGCCACCCCAACCTTGTCCCCGAAGACCCCACGACCCTCCACATATTGATAAAAATATCCTTTGGGCTTTTTTCGATGGTGCAGCCTAGCAACAGGGTTGTGGGGGTGGTTTCATCCTGTACACCAGTGAATAGTATATTTACAAAGTCCGGATGGGATTGGGGATCGGTTCAAATAATTTTGCCAAACTCATCACTCTTCGTCACCTCCTGCATTTCTCTTTGGGACATAATTGCATGAATATTCATATTTATGGAGATTCGAAGAATATTATAGATTGGTTCAATAATATTACTATCTGCCACACACATACACTCAGTAATATTTTGGATGATATAAATATTTTGAAGGCACAATTTAATGACATTACTTGCAATCATATCTACAGGGAACACAATAGCAGTGCCGACCAATTATCCAAGGAGGCCACGTCACTTCCCCGAGGAGAGTGGTTGATCCAGGAACAGCGTGGGACAAACGCATATCAGTACTATCATCGACCATACATAGACCCACAGTATCATAGGGCGGATAGCCCTTGATCTATATATCTGATAATTTTTTTTTGATATTTTGGAACAGTTTTATGTATATAATGAACAAAACACATACTACAGGGCCCTGCATGGCAATATGTACATATAAATAGAAGATTATCATCGAACATCCTGCGTGATGTATTTTGGTTATAAGCTATTTTTGTTGATTAGATACTGAGCCCTTTGAAGGCTGACAGACAATTGCATATGCATAAAAGCATCTACAATATGTAAATTTTCAAGTATAATGAAAGATTACGATTTTTCCAGTGGAAAAATAATAATAATTAGGTTGATTTTTAAATAAGGTCGACATTATATTAAAAATGTTAAATGTTAAATGTTAAACATTATGTTTACATTTATATTTACATGTTTATGTGTTTAAGTGAGATCTACCCCCACAGGGTTGTTTACATTTACATGTTTACGTGTTTATGTTTATGTTAATGTTTTTCTTACATGTTTAAGTGTTTATGTTTAGGTTTTACTATGATCTACCTCATACATGACTCTAAAAAATAATACAACACAATAAATTGGTTTGAGTCATGTAATAAAAATAATAAAATTAAATTTGTTATATTTTAATTTTGTTTTTATTAATAAAATTACCAAACAATTTTTTAGATAAAAGAAAATAATAATACCATGGTTTATCAATATCATTGGCCCTTTTGATTATCATGGTATGGATCTAAACTTTTAATTATTCCATTACAATACCATGGCTTATCAGTACCACATATGATAGGAGGTGGGGGAAATATTAAGAAAAATGTAAGTTTTATATTTCATCTAATATTTTTTGCCTACCTCCATCTACTTTTTACTAATATTTGGTAAAATATAATATTATAATATTACATTTTACCTATTTCCCTCTCAATAGATCCACGTCTCATTGTAATTTTCTTTATATTTGAAGTTTAAAAGTAAACAAACTCAACTATAAAATTAGCAAGGGTGTGTGAGAATATTGAGTAAAATGTAATATTTAGGTTGGGGTGTCATGGGAAATACTAGGTAAAATGGAATAATATTACATTTTAACCTGTATTTCTCGCCACCTCTACCCACTTTTTATTGGGTGGGGGTCATAATAAATATTGGGTAACATATAATATTGTAATATTATATTTTATCCAAGATTTTCGCTCACCCAATTCACTCTTTATTAAAAATATTCTTTATATTTGAGGTATATTAGTAAACTTAACTACTACGTAAATATTTGATCACAGTATGGTAGAGATGTTGTAATGTTTAACATTTTGACTCTATAAAAATAAAACTAATAAAGTAAAATAAAACATGAAATTAATAATTGTAATTACGTCATAATATGTTCCCCTCTGAAATCCACTCCCCTCTCATCTTACTTATGAAACTATGACTCGTTTTATTTGATGTTAAACGATTAAAATGTTTGCTACAGTTAATCAAAAATTTAGCTATAACTGAAACAATAAAAGTAAAAACTTCATCTTTTTCAAGAACCAGTGAACCCTGAAGGTAGATAGCCATGGCTTGTTTTGCAGAGTGAAGCTAGACAGTCATGGCTTGTGTATATTTTTCAAGAACCAGCGAACGCTAAAGATAAATGGTCATAGCTACGCTAAAGATAGACTATTATGGCTTGCATTGCAGAGTGAAGGTAGATGTCCATGGAGTGGAGTGAAGGTTGTTGGGCTTTGGTTTAACATTACATGTTGGGCCAGCTGTTCTCAATGTGCTCCCATATGAATTTGGCTCATTGTTGCCAACATTTAAAGGCCGCTCTATTGAAGATAATGGAGAATATCCTAGAATAGGTTGAGTTGGTTCACATAACCTCGGGATAGGAATTAGTTTCTATTTCTTAGGATGTTGTTCTAACTTCCATAAAACCATGTTTACTATTTAATGTGTAATGTGCATGAACAATGTAGAGCGTTATGCAGAACTAGACTCTCCTGGTTTAGACTCTCTCTCGTAGAGCTGAAAATGGGTTTTAATTCTTTAATACAAACATTTCCATTTTTATCATGGTATTAGAGAGTCAGGGCTGAGGAACCTGTACGATGGATGGTGGATGTCCTTGAACATGAATCATCGTTGTTTTGAGGAAAATAACTACGACGAAACCAAAACCATCGCAGGTTAAGAGGAGTATCACTGCGACGAGTGCACTATAGCTCCTTCGCACATATTTTTATTTTGGCCATCGCAGGTATTCCATGTACAGCTGTGACGACGTCGCAGATAATTCATGTACATCTACGACGATTGTGTAAATCATAAAAGGTGCATGGGGAAGCCAAGAACAAGGTTGTAGCTGACAATAGAAGGTTGTCTGGAGGCTGTGAAGGAAGCCACAGTGATCAGCAAGTGTGCTACAAGATCAAAAAACATTGAAGATCAGTGATCTGTCTTGGTCACAAACTTGGGGTAAATCTAACATCTTCTTTTACTTGTGGATTTTTTTTTCTTCTAAATCGCCAAGATGAATAACAATATGTTTGAAGCATGCTTGAAAGAGTGTAACAAGCTCGATGGTTCTAATTATGCAAATTGGAAATTCAAGATGCAGACTCTGCTAGATGTGCAGAGTGCTTGGACAATAGCAAATGGGGATGAGTCGAAGCCCACGGTTTGATTAGCATCAATCCCAGATTAGGAGAAGCGAGAAGGTAAAGCAAGGATGTTGTTGAAGATGTCAGTGAAAGACTGCATCATACCACACATTAGAGAATGTAAGATAGCTAACGATATTTGGGGAACTCTGAAGGATTTGTAGAGATCATGAATTCAAATCATGTTTTGTTCCTTAAGAGTAAGATCATATCCCTGAAGATGGAGGAGAATGAAACAATTGCTTCATTCGTAGCAAGGATCAAAGATCTGAAGAACAAATTGGCAGACATTGGTCATACAGTTGACGATACATATCTTGTAACAATTACCATGAATAGTGTCACTAATGATTACCAAATGTTCATCACTGGGATAAATGCCAGAGAGAAGATTCCAAAATTTGGAGAGATGACAGGAACACTGATGCAGGAAGAAGAAATAAGATCGACTCTAAAGTCCCAGAGTGCAATATTGCATTGATGGCGAAGAAAAACTTCTTCAAATGGAAAGGAAGTCCACAACAGCAAAATGGAGCAAACTCACACAAAAGACCGAATCAGACCCAAGGTATGCATTTGAATAGAAACTACTCTGAAACTAAATGTTTTTATTGCGGAAAATTGGGTCATATTGTCAGGGAGTGCAGGAAGAAGAAATATCATGAAGAATAGCAGAAGCACAAAAGACATGCAGGTCATCTCGCGAATGAAAATCATGTGTAGAATTTCAGATTGTTCATGGCAGATCGTGATGAGAATGTTGATGTAGACATCTGGTATGTAGAATCAGGAGTGTCAATGCACACGATAGGGAACAAGCATTGGTTCAAAGATTTGAAAGAAATCAACAAAGGAGCACAGATTTACCTAGGTGATGATAGAAATCATCAAATCAAAGGGTGTGAGAAAGTTTGTCATTCTACCTAATGGTAATATCAAAAAAATTCATAATGTTATGTATGTGCCTAGTGTAACAAAGAACTTGATTTCTGTATCCATGATTATAGATCAAGATCTGAAATTTGAATTCTTTAAATCTAACTATTATATTAAAGATCTGCTAGATGGCATGAAGACAATTGCTACAAGAATCCGAACAGGAGGTCTGTACAAGTTGGATGTAAGACCTGCACCAATTCGAGCCTTGACAGCTGCGATTTTGACTACAGAAGAGCTATGGCATTAGAGATTTGGTCATATCAACTACAATGATTTGTTTTTACTATAGAAGAAGGAAATGGTAAGATATATTCCTATGCTAAAGCAAATACATGATGATTGTGATGCATGTACATTAAGAAAGATGCATAGAGAAGAATTCCCTGTTCGATTAGAGAAGAAACAGAGAGATTTACTTTAATTAGTGCACATAGACCTTTGTGGACCCATGCAGACAAAATCATTAGGAGGTGCACTGTATTTTCTATTGTTTATTGATGACTGTACGAAGTTTTCTTCGGTGTATTTATTAAGTAAGAAGAGCCACACATTCGAATACTTTAAGCAGCTTAAAAATATGATTGAAAGACAAACAAGGAAACAGATAAAAATTCTTCGTTCTAATCAAGGGGGAGAATACAGGAAGGATGATCTTATCAGGTATTCATGGAATTTTGCAGTAGTTCATAGTACCCCATACTCCACAGCAGAATGGAGTAATAGAAAGAAAGAACAGAACATTGGTGGAATGTGCTAGAAGTATCTTGAAAGGTAAGAATCTTTCGAATGGTTTTTGGGCTGAAGCATGACTACTGTAGTTTATTTGAAAATAGGAGTCCTACAAAGAGTCTTGAGTTTAAAACTCCTTATGAATCATTATATGGATTTCAGCCTGCAGTAAAACACTTAAGAATATTTGGATCTAAAGCATTTCCCACATTCCAAAGGAAGAGAGAAGAAAATTAGATTCAAAAGCCATCAGATGTACCTTTATAGGGTATTGTTCACAGTATAAAGCTTATAGATTATTTAATCCATCTAATCACAAGATTTTTGTTAGTAGAGATGTCAAATTCCATGAGCAGGATCATGAAGAATTTAATGAGCATAATGAGGAATGGGACATTCCATACTTGGTGGAAGAAGAAGAAGAGAACAATCAGGGTTAGCAGCAAACAAAGGCAGAGGATGAACAACAACAGCAACAACAACATCAACATCAATAGCAGCAACAACAAAAGGAAGAAAAAGAAAATGATGATCAAAAAAGGTTTGAAGCCACCCCACCACTCAGGAGATCAGGTAGGAAAGCTCAATTGCTTGCAAGATATAGGGAAAATGCTTTTATAACTAGTATGATGAATGTTGTTGAACCTTCTAGTTATAAAGAAGCAAATGAATGTAGTGAATGGAAAATGGCCATGGAACAGGAATACGATTCAATAATCATAAATAACACTTGGGAATTGGTTGAACTTCCTAGAGGAAAACAAACCATAGGTTGTAAATGGTTATATAAATTGAAGATTAATGCAGATGGAACCATAGAAAAACTAAAATCTAGGTTGGTAACAAAGGGTTACTCACAAAAATAAGAGATAGACTATGAAGAAATATTCACCCCTATAGCTAAATTGAAGACTATCAGAATGTTAATTTCTTTAGCTACTAAGAAACATTGGATGATACATCAACTAGATGTAAAGTCTGCATTTTTGAATGGAGAACTAAAAGAAGAGGTTTATGAGCAACCATAAGGGTTTGTCTAGAAAGGAAAAGAACATTTAGTCTGTAGATTGAAGAAAGCACTTTATGGACTAAAACAAGCTCCCAGGTCTTGGTATGAAAAGATTGATTCATTTTTTCTGCAAGCTAGCTATAATAGAAGTAAAAATGATCATAATATTTACATCATGAAAGATGAACAAGGGCGCGTAGTGTTTATTTCATTGTATGTAGATGATTTGATTGTTACAAGTGATGCTACATATCTAATCGATGAAATCAAGCAACAAATGTCACAGGTGTTTGAAATGAAACACCTCGGTGAACTCAGATATTGTTTAGGTCTTGAGATTTGGAGAGATTCAGGTCAAACATTTATGTCTCAAGTAAAGTATGTCAAATGCCTATTAGAAAAGTTTAGGATGGATCAGTGTAAGCCTGTAGTGGTACCATTGCAACAGAACATCAAATTGCAGTGTGAGGATGGCTCAAAAGCGGTGGTTTACAGACAACTAGTTGGGAGTCTAATCTACCTAACCACCACCAGACCTGATTTGGCTTATGCAGTCAGTGTTCTAAATCGATTTATGTCTAAGCCACTCGAAAGCCATTAAAATGTATCAAAAAGTGTTTTGAGGTATCTACAAGGTACTGTAGATTACGGTATTATTTACACTGACTCCTATGATGTTATATTGATAGGATTTGCAGATTCAAATTGGGCTGGAAATGTAGATGATCGCAAATCTATAATAGGTTATGCATTCAACATTGGATCCAGGGTGATCACATGGAGCAGCAAGAAGCAAAACACAGTCTCCTTGTCCTCAGCGAAAGCAGAGAATCAAGCCACCTATGTGGCAATGTGTGAGGCAGTTTGGTTGCGAAGACTTCTCCAGAATGTTGGGGAAGAACATATAGACGCAACAACAATTAGATGCAACAATCAGAGTTCAATCAAACTTGCAAATAATCCAGTGTTTCAAAAAAAGACTAAACATATTGATACACAATTCCACTTTGTCACGAAGAAAGTGAAATCCAAATAAATCCATTTGGAATATTGTAATACATGTGATAATGTTGCAAACATTTTCCCTAAGCCTCTTGGAAAAGTTAAGTTTCAAATGTTTACGGAAATGTTAGGCATATTTGTGAACCCATTCTCCAGTAAGGGGGAGTGTTGAATATAATGGAGAATATCCTAGAATAGGTTGAGTTGGTTCACATAACCTTAGGATAGGAATTAATTTCTATTTCTTAGGATGTTGTTCTAACTTCCC